>VYZV01038017.1:185743-304684 GCA_013401275.1 Pandion haliaetus | reverse complement strand
AATGCTTCTTTTGTAGAGGGGGTTTGAACTGAAAGAATTTGGGAATCTCATAATCCAGGGCACTTAGTCCTTGGGTTTAGACATTTATGACCTTCTAGATCAGCTCACATGTAGCTTAAAATGCATCTCTCTAATTCTTCAGTCACAGTCACCTGGAATCTGAAAAGGCCTTTATACCACTGAATCTGTTACCTGCTATCGTGCCCATAGTGATTACTGCTCTGCCTTGGAGGTAACTGGAGATATATTACAAATCTAGGTTAATAGGTTCTATGATCAGTCAACTCAAAGGCACATACCTGTCCTATTAATAATGCAAATGTGATAGGATTATTGAGTTATGAGTAGCTTACACACAAATATTAATCACTAATACATTCATTAAAGCTGAGTAAAGTATTAATTAGCTTTGATGCTGCTGGATTGCAGAGTAACAGATAGTTTTACCAAGGCCTGCTCAAATTGATTAGTGTGATCCCATGCTGTGCACTGTGTTTCCACAACAGAATTGATCTTTTTCCTAGATGAAGACAAACAGCATTCTAAACCACACGTGGGGATGTTTCTGACTAAGCTCGGTTAGGGAAATAAGTAATAGAAATGTCCTGTTAAGAGAGTTTTATTCTGTATAGGATCTTATTCTGAAAGTAACCACTTTAAATTTGATGTGACTATTTTTAAATCCAAAAGAAAAGTAGAATAAAAGATTCTCCATTTTCACTGTGCACTGTAGGGGTATAGGCAGTCTACCAAAGAAGGATTATTCTCCATTATTCTTGTAATGCTACTTCCTAAAGTGATATTTCTGTTCTGTTAATTTTATTTATCAAGAACCTGTAAGCTTTGACTTTTCCAAACTGCAGATAAAAAAAAACACCACGTGATAATATCTACATAGGCAAATACCTGTAGCTCGTGCTTACTACTGAGCCTTAAAACTGTGGCCCTCAGCACCTATCGTCATCCAATTTAACAGCAGCAAAAGGTGCATCTCCATAGTCACAAGAAAGGCCCAAAGTGCTGAATAGTGTAGTTTGAACACAAACTATATATAAGTAAACATAAGGATTCTAGCTGGCACACATACTAGTTAGGCAACCATGCACTCCTCAAAGATGCTCAGATAGGAATCATGTATTTTAAAGCCAGTTAAATTACTGTTGCAGAAATAAGGTCATAAAATATTACTGCCAATCTCTTGAAGGAAATGTATGTTGTTCAGTAATTATGCAATAATTGAAAAAAAGGGGGTTCATTCCATTTACTTTTTTTGCTCATTTCCTCTTGGGGGAATGAAGGCAAAGTTCATACATGGAAAATCACTATCCTAATGTGGGAGACACTTTGGATTTCTGTGCTGGTGAAAGTAAGACAAAACTGGCCTTCTCAGCATGCTGCCCACAACATCAGTGAAGGCACTCATTGATGAGGGTATAAATATTGGTACTTTAATGTTACACAGGTTTAATAACAGGAACCGTTTTTTTCATGTATCTTTTAAAGGGCCTGAGACAAGCCTATGAAAGACCACAAGATTATTTCCAACAATATCTCTGGGCTAAATTGGCATGAGGTCATTTCACTGTGTGTATCGAGAAAAGTTCTTCAAGCTGTGACCCGAGTGAGTGCCACACAGTGATGAATATTCTCAAGGTCTCAAAAGGGTCTTGGTCAAGGAAAATTTCAGTTTCCTCCCATTTTTTTCCCCAACTCTAGGTGGCTGCTTGTCCCTGTAATATTATCTCATTTCTCTGACCTCTGAAAGTGCCTTTCCGTTTGTAGCACTTCACTGACAGTGAGTGGTAGTTGTTCATTAACCATTATCTCTTCTAATTTTCTGTGAACTAATTGTAAGGAGCACAAGAAAAGCTATTAGAATAGTAGAGCACTGAGCGATAACAGAAGAAAAAGAGCAGGTCAAGACTACATTGGTCATCGCAATTTACAGCAATATTTCTTTCAAGAAATGTGGAGGTCTAAAAGTCAATTGTTAAAAAGAAGGCAGAAACAGACCTGCTAATAGTCACTCAAAAATCAATAGAAATGTCCGATTTAATACAAGCTTCTATAGCAATTTCTAGGGAAAATACTTACCTTATGACATGACAAGCATCTTTATTGCATAGGTTAAATGAGCCAGTAAAAGGAAAAATATTGCTAGCGTATTGGAACATAGCAGTAGAACTGAAGAACAGACATACCCAGGCCCAAAGCTAAGATAGCCAAAAAAGAAAAAAAACCCAAAACACAAAAAAAAACTATTTGAGCTGATGCTTACAGTCCAAAGCTGATGTTTGAAGAAGGAAACGTGCTTGGTAATCAAAAGGTATCATTTATCTGGCTAATGTTTCCCAGAATTTTGAAAGAAATAGAAATAACATTATTAAAACTATTGCAGGTTATGAGTAAAGTAATTTTGCTCATGTCTGCATTAACTTGACTAACCACAGCAGGAGATTCCTTATAACTTTAGCTGATTATGAATACAAATCATCAGGTTTATATACATATCAGTCACGGTTAAAATTCATTTTTGATAGCAATGAATGAGGGCAGTGAAAAATTGTAAATCAAAATATGTACTTGAACAATGTCCTGTTGTGTCAATGTGATTTCAATAACTCATGATAAAAAGGTAGAAAAATGTGAATGACAGTTGTGGGAATAAAATTTTTCATATTTTCCTGCCTTTCAGCATTTAGACTAATAGGTGGATGTAGCATGAAAAGACAAACAATGATGGAAAAAATAACTCCATTGGTCGCATGTAGCAAACAAGTAAGATATAGGCATCTTTATAAATCAAATCTACAGCTAGGGTACAGACGGATTAGCAGGTGGTGAAATATCAGATGACATATACACCACTGATGACAAAGAAATATGACCAGGTTGAATAGTTTGGACAAGCTTTAATTCAACACAGCACACTTTTGAAAATTGATGGGTTTTAAAATAACTTAGGAACATTTCTGCCTAAGTCACGATGCCTGCTGGCCCCTGGGACTGGGAACTAATCCCGCACCATTGTTAGGATAACTAACAATAAAGCTGAGCAATCGCTGATGATCACTTGCACCAATTTGAAATGATTCTTGTGACCAATTACTCAGTCTGTGGCTGGAATCAGTTAGACTTGTTCTGACTACACCATGCGGTATTTCCACAGCTATTGGTGCACCACCAGATCAGAAATTAAAATGTTAAGATACTGTAAGGGCAAGGATTCACTGCCATGCAAAGGTTCCCACTACTTAGGTGGGGGGAAACGGGGAGAGTATTGCTGAATTCCTTATAGGTGAGACCAAAAATAAATGTTAGCCTTGGAGCAGATTAAAGGCAAGTAAACAGAGCAGCAGAAATATCAGTCATAATAATGAAGGTGGAAGTAGATGGCTTTTCCGGATTGGTAACCTTCATCAAACAAATGCAGGATGAGCTCATCTGAACACAGATTGGAAGAATTATGGAATGAAAAATAAGTTGAGTAAATCAACAAGCATGTCAGGTGATACTCCGCAGCAAAGATGGAGGTTTCTTTTTTAATTTGCTGAAAAGGCACGTTCTATTTCCACAGGGATGAAGCTATAAGGACTCATTGCCAAGAAATGCTACTGGTTACACACCTCCCCCCCCCTCACCCAGAAGACTGTTGATGAGTTTGCAAGACAGATATTTATGAAGAAACTTCTTGTCCAAGGTATGCGCATGTGCACAGTTCAATTTAGGGCTAAAATAAGTGCCTAATGTGCAACATCGATAGAATCAGAAATGCAAGCAATGGGATAAATGAGACTGAGTGTTAGGTCTGTACCCTTTATATCCTTTTAGCTAGTCAGAGTTCTCCTCCGTATCTTTCTTGAGAAACTTGCCTGCCTGCTCCCTAGGCTGTTAAAAGGAAGGATTGATTTGAGGCTTTAACCTGTGCAGTTCCAGCTGGGACATTCAGGCTTGGCAGGCAGCACATGAATGTTTTTTGAAAATAATAATATTCCATCACTGGCAATAGCAAGTAATAGTAAGAAGAAAGAAGAGTTGTGATTTATAGCATGCCATGATGCCATTGGAAAAGGGGGAGATCCACTCAAGCCTCTCCATGTTTCTCCTGGGAACAGCGCTGCGCTCCACTCAGCTCAAGATTGTGCTCCAAGGTGTATTTTGACCAAGAGAAAATAAAACAGTCATGTAGACTGGTGGGTACCTTTAATCCCAGTAATGACAGTAGCATGGGCATACCAGACATGCTTTCAATCTTTCTAGACTTGTGTATCTATACTACCTCACATGGTCTAATTTTGCACCTTGGGCAAGTTTTGAAGCCTGTTCCAATTTCCACACAATTTAAATCTTCTATTTAGATACCACTAATATATTTAAAACTATTGTTCATCTGCTGCCAAAACTCTTAAACATCTTCCAAAATATCTGTACCATCTGTCACAGTCTAAGACTTACCATTCTAGTTATCACCGATAAAGGGATGGAGTCATTTGATATGAAATTTATGCATAGCACCAGTCACCTGTTCACCCAGGGTACAGCCGAATCTGCCACTGGTGAATTTTGTAGAACTAATAAGTCAAAGGCTGGGTTAATCATATGCACAGAGGTGTAAAAAGAGTATACTAGAATCATGTGGATAGTTTGAAAGGCTGGGTATGAATGAGCATATGTGAGACAGAGCAAGGATGGGCTTTTAATTGGTGATGGTAAAATGAGGTTGTTTTGGAGCAGAGTGTGGGGATGAGGGAGATAGGCATTTATTCCAAATAACGGATTATACTAAAACTAGATTTACCTAGTCTTTACTTTGGTATGTGAGCACAGGCACAAAGCAAGATTTAGTGCTCCATGGTGAGTGTGGCCATGGCGATTACAGGTGAAAGCGCCTGCCTTGGAAAAGGAAAAAAAGTCTGCTTTCCACCTCTACTCCAATGAGTTTATGAAGACTATAGCAGTTGAATTTATGCAAGTTGAATAAATTCCAAAAATATATCAAGAAGTCATCCCTGATTGTTAACTGGTGGCCTAGTCCAGGGAGGACATTGAGAGGCAGGAATTCAACCCTCCTCAAGAAAAGCACAGAGCTGATCCTCAGTCTGCCACTTCCCAGGTCAGCCGTGCAATTCTAGGTGGGGAAGACAGAAGGGACTGTGTTTTGCATGAAGTTCAGACCATGACATCTATTAGGTTGGGTCCTTGAGGCATCACAGCTGGGGAATACCTGCTCTGACACAGGCTCATCTGCATGGCCAGTGCAGGAGCCAGTAACTCCAGGGCTTGGTGACATCTGAGCTGAGGTTTTCAGGACATGCATTTAAATGTTTGCATCAAAAAAATCACAGTTACAGAGATTGAAATACCCTAACGGGTCTAGACCATGGCACCTAAACAATATTAAAAAGTTACCTTTTTGGTGATGCAAATAGCATATGATAAAAAACAATCTAATAGAAACTGCTGATGGGAAATCTGACTAGGTTAATACAGTTATTATCTAAGTCATGCTGCCAGCTATAGATGAATATTTTCCACAATCCGTTCATTGTTAATGAACATCCAAGCTAGCAAATTAAAAGAAACCCATTTTATCACTCAGATTTAATGATTTCCTGCTGGGCCTTTTTAATGTTCAGAATTGGCCTTCTTTGAAATACTTAGCTCATCAGCAAATTTGCTGTCAGTCTTTCGTTTCTTCTCCACTGAAGGTTACTCTGAAATTTTCACCTTTTCCTTTCAGATGTTTATATTTAAAGATAACCACTGCCAGCATGAACAACTTTTACCTCTCTTTGAGCTTGGATTTCATAATGCTGTTTGAATGCTGTAAGCCCTTAAGTACTGAAACAAGGTGAACATTCAGCTCCAGAAATTTCAAATCCAGGTGAAGTGAACTTGCTGATTAACTCTGTGAATGAAATGAGTATTTTAGTAGAGTGCTAGGATGACAGCAAATGAAAATCTGTCTTAAAACATAGTAAAACCTGCAGGAAATACAAGGTACCTGCTGAGAAACCAGCTTTCTCTTTATCTATAACGTTTAATCTTTTTGTCTCTTGCCTAGTTCTTCTAGGGTAGAGGAAAGACGGGTACAGATTTCACAGCGCTGTCATCACCACTGAAATGCTCACATTAATCTAGATTTGTATGCTATGTGACCATTGGCAATAAGGACAGTTAACATTCCAATATCACTTTCCTTTCAAGGATACTGAAGAGCATTGGAAACATTAAGCTCTGAGGTTGGTAATTTACTAACGAGAAAACTCAAAGAGAAATTAGGACCTTAATCTCTCATCCACTGAAGCCAATGGAAATAATTTTGTGGTTTCCTTGGGCAGACTGTGTGTGGCTTGTAAAAGGTCACATGAGAAATCACAGAAAAATTAGACCAGAAGTCCAATAACTTTTTGCTTGTTCAGTACAAGAATAACTGTCCCTTATCCAAAGCCTGAATCCTTTGTATCTGAATCCCTTTTCCTTAATGCAGTTTAGAATATTCCAATAAATTTAGATTTGCTAACATTACATTTTCATATCACCACCAGCTGTGTGCTGCAGCAGAGGAGACGTGGAAAAACTGATAGCTTTGGAGCACTACTATTTTTTTATTCAGGCCTAATATCATGGGTCTTCTCCCTGGGGCCTGAGCTGGAGCCTTCACTGGTAGTGGAGGCTGATGCTTCAAACAGGTAATGGAAGCAAAGATCTCTTGGGCAAGTTTCCTACAGAAGAATCACAAGCCAGTCCCACTGAGCTGAAGAACCAAAGCCCTTCTGTCCTATTTGTATGCTCACAGTTATTTTAAGTGCTGTAGTACAACTGAAAGCCATACCTCATGTCACAGAAATGAGATTTTCAAATTCTTTGAAGTAGCTAAACTTTAACAAAAAGCTGCTCTGTATTGCTGAGACCTTCCATTGAACTAAAGCATCCGGTTTTCAGAGTGACGTGATGACATTGAAGAAGTCACAATTAAATTCTTCAGGCTTGTTATTTTAGAGGTAATATTCCGCAAGGACCTGATCCAAAACACTCTGTACTCAGTAGGAGTCTTTCCGCCTCGGGGCTCCCTTGATGTTTTGCAAGATCCTTTATCTCTGGTAATATTTCAAGCAGTTTATTACAAAATTCCATAATGCAATATGCATTGCTTGTGTGGCTAGAAACCTTTATATCAACAGTCTAGATAAATGCCAGTACTGCTATCATAATACACTTCAACAGAGGTAAGAAATATAGTGCTGTATTTACAAATTTGATCCATTCAGGGCCTAGGGCTGTAGTAACTTAGATATAGGAGCATTTATGCACAAAATCACTGGAGCATACGCATGATTATTTATCAAGATGGTCTATGTATAGAGCTAGTATTATGCATTAGCACCTACTTGATATAACAGGAATAAATGTTTCATGAAAGAACACGAAGGACACTGGAAAGGTATATCACAAGCACAGTTTTATAATGAACCCAGGGAATATTTTTGTTGTACATTCCGCATAAAATATGCGAGAGCTCGCCAAGTAAAGCCCTCCCAAAACTAGGTAAGCAGGACACTTAAAATGGTGATATAACTGAAAGAGCATTCCTAGACTTTCATGAACCTTACGTTTTCTATTGGTGTTCCTTCAACTTACGTATCACTTAAAGGTCATTCCTCAGCACGATTGAAAGAATAGATGCGTTTTCATGGTATACAGAACAGACTTAAGTTTTTGGGCTGATCTGGGCTTCGCAAACTCTAGTGTGCAGTGAGTGGAAAATGTATTATTCTACTGTGTCATATAAAGGATTATTTCAGATGTTTGAAATAATGCATATAGTTAAAGGTTATGGTAGAATAACATTAAAGCAATTCATTGTTTCTGGGCCTGATGGTAATATGAATGATAAAAACGTGATGACTATTATAGCCTTGAAGCATTACAGTCATTTTGCTATGATAATAGTCCTCAGATTTGGTTATAGCCCTAGTATGTTACCTGAAAGTTAAAATTAGATTCTCAGGTCTGTTGACACATAATGATTACTTATTGTCTAGAATGTAATTTCTGAAAGAAAAGGAGTGTTGATCTTGAGGATAAATGCTGCTTTCTTTTATCTTTTTCCTTTTTTTTCCTTTTTTTTTTAAGACACACTAAACATGGAGCTTGTATTTCAGAGAATGAATCAATTTAGGATCATCATTTCTAGCTTGAAATACACGAAGATAAATATCTCTCCTCCTCCCTGCTTACATCACTCTTTGTACCAAACTATTATGGACCACGAGCAGGTAACGTTTCTGGTGTTAGAAGCAATACACCAAAGCTGTGAAGTGACTGAGAGCTTCAAACCAGACCCTACAGATTGTTTTGGGTTTACTCTTGAGGTATTTTAAACAGGCATATGCAAAGGAGCAGCTCCCAGAACCCTGTCCTGGCTGTTAGGTTTGTCTGGGGGGGGTTACAGTGTCACCTGTCCGAAGGACACAGGCTCTAAGATGACTTTCCTCAAAGTGAGTCCCAGCCTTCCCTTTCCCTACGGAAGTACCTAGCAGGAGAAAGGAGCCAGATCACAATTTTTACTCCTTCCCCACCACACCAGGCAGTTGTCCCAGCTCTGTTTCAAACAGTGCCCATTATCGTAATATTAGCACTTCACAATCCTTAATGCATGTTTAATCCATCATTTTTAGGACTCTCAAATGAAGGACTCGCTGTCCGTGGTCACCGCTACCACTGCAAACTGTAAGATTGCAATCTTAGCTGTAACAAGGTCACATAATAAAGCACATACCAGAAGAAAGACTAATAATAATTTTCATTGCGTATAATAAGTATATAATAAAGTTTAGTCGTAGACAGTAGAAGAGCTGTGAAAGTCAAAGCATTTCTTTTCTATTTCTGATTGTTGCTCTGCAGAGAAACACCCCCCCCAAAAAAAAAAAAAAAAAAAGAAAAATTAAAAAAAAAGACAAGGAAAAGGATGGAAGAGGATGAGAATAATATTCCAGCAAAGGCTGAGCTGGTTCCAGACAAGCTGAAAAAGAAATGAAATGGTGTCACAATTATGACAATGCAGAATAGAAATTCAATATTTGTTCTGTAGTTTGTACTGTGCTTTACTTTCGGGGACTAGGAAATATTTGATTAAAAAGAGAGTCGTGTTCGCAGGGTGCATTATTCATTCCAGGTTTCACTTTTGTAACTCAGGATAGTCAAATACATTTCTTACCCCAGAATCTGTCTGATGTCTCTGTCTTTCTGGAGCTTCACACAGGTGATTGGAAATCAAACATTCAGGGGAGATACTGCAGTTAAATATTAAACCTGACAGTTTTTATATGTCTAGTACAATAATTGATTTCATGTTATGCTAACCTACTCTGCAGGTTAAAGCAGCGAAGGTAGTTCCATTTCATAGAGTAGTCACCGAATTATTATTTTTAAGCTTTTAAAAGCACTGAGGCAATTTACATTTCTATTTTTCTTTTTAAACATTTATATAGATGAAGAATACAGTGAACACTTGCACAGGCAAGACAAATTCAGCCCTGATGTTTCCTCTGCAAAACAAAAAAGTAAAATAGTAAAAAAAATTTAGTAAAATATTAAAAATAAGTTAACTTCTTGAAAGAAGGGATTATATGTTTCTTTTCTCTCTCTTTGTACTGGTCCATTTTCTACATGCTTGTGGCTTCTTGTTGGGAGTGGGGAGCTGGGGAGTGCTTGGCAGTGGCAACAGTCTGAGCAATTTCCAGCATTTCAGAATTTAAAGGCAAACAAACTAACACACTTTTAAGCAATACGGTACCAAAAATACTTTGACATAATATCACTGCTGACAAATTTTAGATTCACCAACTC
This sequence comes from Pandion haliaetus, assembly GCA_013401275.1. Classification (NCBI taxonomy): domain Eukaryota; kingdom Metazoa; phylum Chordata; class Aves; order Accipitriformes; family Pandionidae; genus Pandion; species Pandion haliaetus. The sequence continues at coordinate 294,832 of VYZV01038017.1, read as the reverse complement.
TCTTCTTGATCAGAAAGGTTTCAGAGAAGAGCTGGCACTTCTCCAGTGTCCTTGGTAGAAGGGCTTTTTCCTAGGTAATCCTCAGACTGGAGTAAACAGTTTGTTATAATGCCTCAAAATGGAAATGAATCTGTATTTGAAAACTCTGCTCTTTTTTATGCACGTACATTAATATAAGGAAATAAAGGCGGGATTCACAGAGTACTGCTGGACATGATGAAAGGTGCCCAACTTTCCCTTCCAGGGTACATAGCCCTTTCCCTCTGCTTCGGACTCATCTCAACTGGTCAGCAGAGCGATTTAAATGTGGGTCTCTTACTTTTCAGGAAGCTCCCTAAACTGAAAACAAGATGGTCTAGGTCTTCAACCTTCCCAGCTATTTCTGTTTCACTTAAATAAATACTTACACCTGGAAAAGAGAGGCTGCTTCTGTGGGCAGCTGCTCTGGGCGCTTGATTCACATCCCAGTCTCACTCAGCAGTCATACATGTTATGCCAAGTGGAAAACCATTAGCGTCAGGATTAATTCACGAGATAATGTCTTTTTACCTACTGGTACAAGTAATTGCCATGACCCAGTTCCTGTTCAAGTAACAGAATTTCTACTTCGGTAAGGACCAAATCAGGCTGTATATGGTCAGAGACCACTTCTTTTTCCACGTAGTTTTCACTGTGTATTTATGGTGAGAAATGAGTGTCGCTTTCTTTTTGCACATTAGGACTGCTGAGCTGAAGAAAATGGGTATAACTTTTCTTTAATTCTATAATCTTATTATCCTAGTTCCAATAAAAACTGATAATGAAATCTGAGGATATTGAGAACTTGGATTTTTTCCATTAAGTTTAACTTGATATTTTTTTCAAGAAGTGTGGTACTTACTATAGTCCAACTCTTTTTAAGACTATCCAGGGAAACATAAACCCTTGCAGCGAGCCATTTTCTGTCAAAATTACATCTGACCTGCATATTTTTGCAATTCTCCGATGCATTATACAGTCAGATCAGGTTGTTCCTTGACCGGTTGTTCACCCCTATCAATTGCATTAGCATTTAACCTGTCAGTTTAAATTACAAAGGTAACAAAGGTTTAGGAAGGTTACAATAGATCCAATCTCACACAGAAGTGTGGAAGAATAATCTTAAATCATCCTTCAATGTGAGTGTTATTTTTTCTCCTGACATACATATACTCACCTTCTAGAAGCATCACTGCAACTGTGGGCAACTTTTTACAGTGAAGACTACATGAGATCAGCAAAGCATGTGCAATAAGAGAAGTACTAACAATAAGACAAGCATGTATATTTTATTTGAACTTAGATTGCATCTCCTATATCTTTACTGATTTTCTTTTCTATTCTCCACCCTCCTTCAGTGCTGGATTTCCTCCTTTTCTTCTCTCTCTAGATTCTATTCTTCATTGTGTCTGATTAGTAAATTAGGTCCTATTCTATAGTCACACAAGCACATCATCGCGGTTGGAGTCCTTTAAATCCTTAATCCTTTAGACTTGAAGCTACTGTCTGCAAGAGGAACAGCCCAGCCTCTCCTTGAACAATCCATCATCCTGTGCTGTACACTTACAGCTCTACCACATCAGTTTCAGTTTTTTGGGTGGCGTCTTAATAAAATACCAACCTATGATGCCAGCACACTAAGACAAAATCTGTTCTCTTTTAAACAAATGCATATGCTTGGAAAAATCAGGAAATCGTATTCATTTTGCCTGGGATCTTTCATATTTCTATAATGATTTTATAACACATGGGCAAAGGCCAACCTATTGCTGGTCCTGTACGGTTGTTCCGATGCAGAAGGACAATCTGCAAAATGCCTCCTCCAGCGCTGCAGCTCTGGCCCTGCACGAACCCCGGTGCTTCAGGGGAGCGGTGCAGGAAACCACCTTTCAGCTGGCTCGTAGGGAAGGAGCCAGCACTGCGTCTATGAACAATGATGTCAGAATTCCAACGGCAGGTTGCCTGAATAAAAAATATGATGTAATTCTTGCCACACCTACCCATACCAATCTCTGTGCCCCTCCCAGCATCAACACAGGCATTGAGTAACATAAAAGTACTCCATTGCCTTTTGCAAAGCTAAATCAGCACATGATGAGCAAAAAAATGCCACTGACTGAAGCTTTAGGAAAAAAACCCAAACAAACACAAAAGCAAAATCCTGATTCTGTTAACCTGTAAGTGCCATGTTATTTCCTACATATTTTGCTCCCTTTTTACTGAAGGTGAAACAACGGGCTTCTGCCAATAATATTCATATGCACAAAGCTCACATCAAAGTTTGCCTGAATGTAAACTGCATCATTAAGATAGTAAAGAAGCAATACTAAAGGAAAAGCCAGATTGTAGCTGTTACCGAGTTCAGGAAACACAGCTGCATGTTTCTTTTAATATGGATAGATATTTTAAAAATACTGTTTTCAGTGTGTCCAGAATGCATGTTAAAAAGGCTTTAAAAATAACAATGCCTGCCTGTATATTAAGTTTGAACAATAGATAAATGCTAAAAATAATGATGTTGGAAAAATATTTTAGGCATATATCTTTGCATTCTTACACAAATACCAACTTTACCACATGCAGCTGTGCCACATTAGCTGTGCCATGATGAATGTTGTTTAATAAGCAGAAGAGCGGAGGTTGGCCTACATTTGGCTAGGGTGCATTCGCTGCTGAAATTAGGATGTGCTGGTTTTATCTCCCCAGACGTGGAGCAGCTGCTCCACCCGTCAGGCAGAAGAGGGCTGAGGCAGGGTTTGTATGCTAGACTCCGGGCAGGACATTTGACTGCTATAATAATCTAGATATGCAGATAAAGTTAAGTGCATAACTGATAGAAGACTGTCATGAGAATCTATTGACAATCCAAATAGGAAATACAACTTCATACCAGTCAATGTGAAATTCCAATGAGTCTTTGAAGCCATACTGGTGTCAAAAAAAGGCAATCTTTACAGTGACAAGACTGATTCAGACCTTATTGCTATAACCCACAATATTACTGCTCTTGAGCAAAGACAGGTAGATTACTCTACAGTTGCATGCCAGGTTTTATTAAAGAATGCATTGGGAATTGTCAAATTTCCGAGACTGCTATACTAGCTGTACACTCAGAAGGCTCTTATGGCCTTTTCCCAGCAACTCATATTCTGTTTTCAATACATACGGCATAATGTTAAGGAAAGAAACAAAAGGTGAAGTGATTTTCATCTTCAGTGCAACATTCACTACTCTACTACACGGCTGCGGATTGTGTTATTCCTTGCACAGAGACAGAGGTTTGGATTTAGATTTTTGGCCCCATCGCATCTTCATTTTGTAATAAGACCTGTCTTAAACCTATCATCAACTTAACTGGCCAGCTAAGGTTATTTCTCCAGAGGAGATTCCTCTACCAGACTCATTCTTCATTGACCGGGGGGAGAAGTCCTCTACGACCGAGGTGGGGGAAACTGGATAGAGTTGGTGAGCTGATTCCCTCGAAGAGCATGCAGATATCATAACAGATTTCCTGGTGCAAAATGCTTCAAGAAAAAAGCAGATGTCATTTGAGGGTTCTGCGTTATAATTCCACCTCCCTTGCAATGAGTTTCTTCAGTGGATACATTTGAAGCCTATCCTTTTCAGTTTCAACGGCTTTTTCTTTTTGAAGAGTAGAACATTAAAACCATAAAATGTGAACTGGCTCCAGATTTATTTTTTGTTGCTTCACTATATTTTCCGTCTTTCCCAAAATAAGCAGTTCATTGTGGAACAGACAGACGATCCACTGCCCCCAGGTGTTCTCAGGAACACAACAGAGGCATAAAGTTCAAGCAAATGAACACATAACAGAGATCCAGTCTTTCAATCAGCACTTGTATTCACATCCTTGCGGCCACCATGAAGCAGCCAAAACTAAAGTTAATTAAACATTGGTCCTAATCTTTACATTCCAGAGAAAAAGAAAATAAAGTAGTAACTGACAAAAAAACAAATACAGAAGTATTTAAAAGCTCTGTTATAATATTTTGACTATGCAGATATTACTTCTTTGAATCAATGGGAACTGCTGTCCCCTGATCAGGGAACTCTTCTTGAGAAAGGACAAAATACTTCTCTTAACTCAGATAATATCCTGGGATATTCCAAAGGGAAACGGGTATTTAAATATTGCACAGGCCCTATAAAAGCATCTCATCAAGACCTGCTTGGAGTGCACCGGTGCATTGTAATATACTTCATAACTTCTTGGGTGAGCCGAGCACTAGTGAACCACAGTCCATTTCCAGTTTCTTTAACTATCTCCAGCAAATGTATGTGGAAACACTCCCATATCTACATTTGTAACTTCAATTTAAACTACTTTTTTCTAATATTACATATTCATTAATAAAATCCTAAACTGTTTAGTGCCTTGTGGCATAAACACAAATACAGCCCCCAGTCCTACCAAAAATAAACCTTAACACCATTTGGTATGTTGTTCCAATTAATATTTATAGTGGTGCAGGTGTCAGAGATGCTTTTCTGTGGAAAAAAAAACAAAAAAAAAAACCAACCAAACAACCAACCTTATTCAGGTTTTATTGATGTAACTCACGATATTACTGCTCTTGTACAAAACAAGGTCACACTGAAGTTATATGTCAGACTTCATTAAAGTGTGTATTGGGAATCATCAACTTCTGATGCTCGCTGACCTGAGCACCTTGCAGTTCATGAACGTTAGCAAGGCTTTCTCATGCCACACATTTGCAACATGTTTGCATAGTCAGCTAATCAATACTGAAAATGGACCAGAAGTTACCTGATTGTTATTATCATTGCAATATTGCAAACGTGATGATGTTGTCAACTGCGAGCATAGCTTGCACCTCCACTTGATAGTTTCAAGTCTTTTTCTGCTTGATTCACAGCAAGCGTTTGAAAACAGAGCTTTCTTGCCTTATCCAGGAAAATAATGCTGTTTGGAGGATGTTATCTTTTAAACAGAAACCATCATAGATCAGAGAGCTGGTCTTTGAAACTTCCAGCAAAGCTGAGAAACTTGCACAAAAAAAGTTTTGTTTCAACTACATCCCTTCCCCCAGAAAGCTTCAGAAAGAAACAAAAGAAAAAAAAAAAGGTCTCGGTTGCCTCTATTTCCTATTCTAGATGTATTCTCAACATAAATGAAATTAGGTCATGCATCCGATATGGCACACATGCACTATTTATGGTCTGCAATCAAGCTGCAAGCTGTGGAGTTCAGTGCCACTGTCTATCATGAAGTCAAACTCTGAGGCTAAATAACTTAATATCCTTAAATTTTGTATCTAGCATATATTCAGGCTTTGGAGAGCAAACGCCTCAGCTGAAGGCTCCAATGTAATTTGTTTGGAGTGCTGACCTTCCTTTGAAATATTACTAGTATTTGTCACTGTTATATTCATGATAGTAGATGAGATTTACCAGTCCTTGTTGCCTGTGTTATCAAATTGCTTAACTTAAATACTTAAATGGAAAATGGCTTTGCATTTTTACTGACATATAGAGTAATTCTGATACAGGGGCTTTGCAGTGCTGCAGAGGGAAACACTTATGAATCCGATGACTCACTGAGATTTCTGGTATAGTCTTGGTGTGTTAATGTACAGCAGGAGAATTCCACCCAGATACTGCATTGAATCGCTGATTAACAACAGGGAGAGAAAGAGAGATCAGTTTCAGTTTCACTTACCACCTGGAGAGCTATAGGGCTGAAGAACTCCACTGGACCAAAAGCTCAACTGAGTTTTCTCTATATATTTCACATCACACTTTGACTCGGGGCATTCATTTTTTGCATTGTTGGTTTTGGTTTTGTTTTTTTTTTTTTTTTTTTCCCCAATGTGTACATTTGATAACTGCCAGAACTGCAAAGAAGATAAGGAAAAATAAAGAAAATTATGCTTAATCAGAGTGAGACTATCAGAATCCCGTAAATAAACGAGTGTTTCCCATGCTTGTGTCTTAATCCTAAAATTAATGTCGTCTGATTATTTTCCTAATACTACCGGAAATCTGGGGTTCCTGTAGGGTTTAGAGAGCCTCCTCATACTGAACTTCAGTGGGACCTGATAACCTGATTTCTGTAGAGGCCTCTGAAGAGTCCAACTGTAAAATTAGACAAAAATATTAAGTATTTTTAAAGTGATTTGGGATGTCTCCGTTGATAGGTGCCTATCAAGTCATCCAAAAGGTTTTCTTCCCCAAAAAACTGTGGGCAAAGAAGATTTTGTTTAAAAAAACATGGACACGATCAAATTTGCTCCCTATCTTAGAAAGCAATCATGTTTCATAACATTCAGAAAACCACGACTCACATAACAGAGATACACTGCTTGTTGTATACATAACAAAGAAGTTTCAAACTGACATTTGTATGGCGTTAACTAATTAGGTGAATTTTACACCTATTAAATTAACCCCCTTAATTCCATTCCAGTCTGGTTTTATTTGCTTTGGGAAATGTGCAAGTAGAAACTAAATCATGGAAAAATACCCCTGCCACTCTATACATGTCTCCAGCTGATACCTTTTCACAAACTTAAGTACCTGGGAGAGGGATTCAAATAAATAAACCTTCTGTATTTAGATGAAGGCACTGTCTTTTCCATTACCATCTCTCAGAGAAATGAGAGTAATTTTGGGGCTAGAGAACTGATCAATATTTCCCTCAAAGTAGACTGGTTAAGTGCACTGATTAAATTAAAAAGTCTGAAGATTAGCGTCTCAATAGCAAAGCAGTTGTTTTGTACTTACCAACCTGCCAAGGTGGAATATTTCCATGCACCCTACTGGGCCTCCATTACAGACTGAAATTGCTGGGAGGGTCAGGCCCAGCACAAATTAGAGGCCACACCAACTTACTTATCATCTGCCCAGGTATTTGCAAAGCACAAAGTTCACTTTTAAGCATCCTTTCCCCTTACCCTCAGGAGCTGTAGCTCCAATCAGCAGCTTCTGGCACATGTTCCCAATGGTCAGGGTCAGAGTAATCCTCATTTCAGTAATGGTCTTGCAGTCCTGAAGATCTGCTCTGCTGTATTGTAAATATAAGAAAGGCAGTGGGCAGAGATAACAGACGTGCGTGTGTGCGTGCAAGTTTGTGCGTTCCCTCCTCATTCACCGCTCAGCAGTTTCCCATTCATTACAGGCAATTGCCTGAAATAACAACCACTGCACTCATGTTTATCAGAGGTAGCCACAACACTGTCTTGTCACATTTACTCACATATTTCCTTATTGCCTCACGTCAAGTTCTGTTTGTGTATTGTCAAGCTAAGGACTGCTCCAGAAACATGTGGAATGGTCTTTGCGGAAAGCTCTCTCCAGGCGTGACATCTGGGTGAGTGTTCAAGGCATGTGCTTGGCACGAAGCTTGCTAACGGGCTTTTGGAACTGGATGGAGGAGCTAAGCAGCTACGCCATCACCTTCAACTAAATACCAGGCTGCACGGCTTCCAGCTGTGTGGCAGGATTTTAAAAGGGGCTGTGCAGAGGATGCTCGTGTGACATCCACACCACGGACGGGCTCTGTGGGCTGCAGAAGCAATTGCACATCCCAGAAACCGTCATGTGTCCAGCCCCAGAAAGCCAAGAGGATGTGATGCTGAATATGACCTGGAACGTCCCAAAAGCCTGCTGACAGTATATTTTCTTTTTTAGAAAATGTATTTACAGAAAATAAGTCAGCATCAGAAATACCATGCCATATAATCTGTACTAAAAATATCCCTGTTATTTGCATCAGAAGAAAGGTGTTTACATTATCAACTACAAAAAGGTTTCTGGAAACTCTTGGATTTCTTGTCAGTGCACAAAGCTTAGAAATAATATTTTGCTGAGCTAAATGTCTTTTATGTTTGCTTTTTAAAATAGTAGCTACTTTATGTTTTAACAATGACCTTTCCATCTGTTGGGTCAAGGATATCAGCTGACCATGGAGTTCAGGGTAAAATAATTCCCAACAGCCAGCGCATTTTATTTTTCCCAAAAGACAGCTTATAGCCTTCAGGTCATAGTCAATATTTTGAAAAATTACTGTGATTCTTAGGTTTTGCTAAAGAAAAATGAATAATCATATCTTTTCCTTAAACTGTAAGTCTCTTTCTATCCATCTGTCTCTTTCCTACAGCAAATCCTCGGTCTAACCTAAATGAGAGTGCCAGTCTAACCTAAATGTAATCACTGTGTTAACAATACAGACTTCAGAATAATTATAGTTGCAAAAGTCTGAGATGGTTTTCCTGTGGAGTACAGCAGTAATGGAAGAGGAAAAACAGTAGCTGAGATTACTCAGTCTTTTACTAACTTTGTGGCTTTACTGAGAAATTTAATGGCACTATCACAATGAGATGCTCACATATATGTCACAGTGACACTGTCATACCTGGTGCACGTACCAAATGCAACTTCTGGAAATGTTTGCATAATCTCTACTCCACAAAGTGAGGAAACTCCTGTTGCAGCAACTTTGGTGTTACCTAAATTTGTCTAAGCTTGATGTACATCTTATTGGGCCAAAGAAGAAAAGACAAGGGAAAACAATGAAAACAATCAGAGATCAACCAGTAGATCACCTACATGAAATATTGGGGATTTTTTTTGCCATAAACTGTCATAAAGACAGAGCAGAGACATGATAACACGTTTCAAGTACTTAGAAGGTAGTGACAAAGGGGAAGGAAAGAACTTCTCTTGGCCATTGAGAGTTAGGCGACAAATACTGCCAGGGAGGTTTAAACTAGCTTAACTGCAAGGCCAGTTCAGACCATGGCATCTCCAGCTCCATCACTAGCATTTAAGAAAAGGTTGGACAAAGAGCCATCAAAAATGTTGCAAGTGTGGCTGACCCTGCTCCGGAGCAGAGGACAGTTAAGGTACATGAGGTTTCTGGCTACAGCTAGAAAAATGTCTTATACTTCTGAACCATGTTTTTCTCTCCCCAGATGCCTCTGGCCAGTAGCCCCCGGCAGAGAGGCCGGCACGGGGCAGGGGTAGCTAGGATGCTCGCGGACCTGTCTGTCCACCCCAGCTCACCCCTGCAGAAGGGGACAATAGTCACTGGGGCAAAATCTTCTATGACAAGGCCTACTCACGTTGTTTGTCAATAAACATCTAGCTGCAGGTTTTTAAAAGGTGTTTAGATACCTCCAGGCTCTATGTAAGTGTGAGAGGTACATAAATAACTAATTGCATTAACAGAATAGCACCCTTAAAAATATACCCCTTAGTCCAGCAGACTCTTCAGTACTTGATGGCATTGATTTCTGTATAACCTTAGAAAGCAGATGCTTTACTGTTTTGTAAAAGGTAAAGTACAAAGAAGCTAAGGAGAAAACCGGAAAACTTGTGAGAAGAGGCAGAGAAGGTAAGGCAGTAACTGCTGCGAGGGTGAAACTGTTCTGCTGAATCTAGTTCTCTCAGGCAGAACAGGAGTAGATGAAACACATGTTGGCATCTTAATGCTTCGTTTTGCTTTCTTTCCTTTTCTTTATTATAAAAGGAAGGAGAGTATTTCCTCTCGCATCTTAGATCTATCCATCAGACAACAGATCAGTAAAGCTGTGTTGAAAAAAAGAATAATATTTCCAAAGCAAAGAAATTCTTGAAGAGGTACCTATATGTTTGCTTGATAAATTACTTCTTCATTTCTATATTCATACAAAGCACATGCATTCTCATGCACTATTGAACAGAGAAATACTGTGAATTTCCATAGAAAGCTGCTATTAGGTTTTTTTTCTTTTACTGAAGAAGTTATTTGCTATGGCTTTTCGAACCATAGTGAAAAGCCTTGCTATCCTTCCTGCACTCTATTGACAGCAAGTGCAAATTATTTTTTTTTTAAATGTTATTAATGGAAGACAGTGTCAGGTTTTACACAAATTCAAGTGTTTTCTCTGAACCAGTCTGTGTTTTCAAAAACAAACTTGACAGGATCCTGATATTACAGTAGTGCACATCTCAAGCTAAGTCATTATTAGAAATGGATCAATATCATTTTATCACAAGAATGTGGTGTTCAGTAAGATCGAGGCAAAAAGGAGATGCTCAGGAGGGTCCCAGCAAAGCTAAGCAGGACCAGAGACGGGCTGACACGCTGAGGAAGAGCGGAAAGACAAGCGGGACCCCAAGCTCAACTCTCCGGCACAGGGTGATGGAAACCCTCTGCTCTCAGGAAAGCAAGAAGACACAGAGAAGGAGGAAAACAGGCTGTTGATGCCTTCTACACTGAGATGCTGATTTTCCCCCCAAAATTTCCCAAGTTTTCTATAAGCAGGGGTTGGGAGGGTATCAGCAGCGTGGCAGCAGGGCAAGGAAGTTCCTGGCTGAGTGTGGATTGTGTTTTCTCGTCCCACAAGTTTTCAGCAGTTTGCAGAGAAACTGTGTACGAGACAGGGTGTCAATCTGTGACCTCAAGTTTCCACCCACCCAACACCTCCCCTCTTTTTTGTCAGGTCAGTCAAACTAATTGGTTTCAACTTTTTTTAAGCAGAAGTTCATTAAAGTTTTGAAAAATTGCCATCACAAGAAAAAAGCACAATCTTCAGTTAACAGTGCAAGCCGCTGTTGCACTGGCTTCTTTTTCTTCTTAATTGCATATGTTGAATCAAATTATGCTTAGCAAACAGTTTTGATTTTGGCAAATCAGCATTTCTTTCCAGTGGGAAAAAAAAATTGTCAAGAAATTCCCAACCATCTCAAATAATTTCCCAGATGTGGTGGTAGCTTAATAAAGTTGTAGCCTATTTAAAACTACATTCTTGTATCTTTTAGGTCTTTCTGAAGTATCAAGGGACAATCAGTCACCACTTGTACTCAATAAACTAGGAGATGGTACTACAGGAATCGATACAACTCTACAGAGATTTGAAAGATGTGCATATATTGGAGAAAGCAGTAAATAAAAATAAAGCCTCACTGGAATTTAATTTAAGTATCCAATGGGTGAGTTTGTACTTATGTGCATATATAAATAACTTAGCCAAAGGAAAGGGAAGATTGTAAACTTAGCAAGTATTGACTAATATACAAAAAATAAGGCCAATGTCATCAGGTTATACTCTGCTATGCTAATTCTGCATTAATTTACATAAAGGGCCTTGATGATTGGCTGCAGATAATTTCTGGCTCTCCACTCCATCAGGAGAAATCAATTTGGGGATGTTATAGACTAAACCAACATTTTCCCACTATATTACCAGTGTTTGTTGCACATACAAAGCTCCATTGCTCATACAGGTAAGTTTGTGTTTCCAAAGGTAACGGGGTATGACTGGCACTGCGAGTATGCAAAAAGTATTAGGAATAAAATTGTCTCAATATTGAGTTAATACTATTAATGGTAACATTTTTAAAGACTTCTTGGACAGCTCACGATTAACATTTCTTCAGTCTTCTGAAATTATCAAGCATTATGAAAATAGACAAGGTCATTGTTTTATCTGCAATAAAGTCAAAGGAATTGCCGGAGATACAGCAAGAGTATTACACATATAATTACCACCGTGGTAATTTATTCAATAAAGCTCTCATTTAATTACAGGAACCTATTACACTGAGTGATGTGCTAAGCGTGATTTATATCTCAGACGTAAATAATCAGAAAGAGGCCTCCCATAAAGAAAGCAGCTCCTCCCTGCTCTCCATCCGCACTTGACTTCGGCACGCCGATACAAGAGGAGGGCACATCAGCAGGTCGTGCAGCCACCAGATGGTCGGCCTGCCCAAGGATTTAGAGGCAGAAAAGAAGGTGGCTCAAGCAGTGAGGTCTGAAACAGCTCTGCGCACCCTCACGAGTTGTGTCAGGGCTCGCAACAGGGAGCAGCATTTCCTATCAGCACCTTGCAAGCCGGCAGCGATCGATTTGGAAACAGCATCACTGTCAGAAGCGTGAGTGATGCTTCTCTGCTCTTCAGGAGCAAGGCCCTTGGCCACTGGCTCTAGGCACAAGCCGGTGGTGAGCTGTGACATACGATCTGTGTTATGTCCTCTTTCGGTGTTACGCTCGCCAACAAACACCGAGAAAGTTGAAATGATAGACATTTGTCAGTAAGCCTGAACTCTTTCTGCATCCATGAAGAGACTGCATCTGAAATAAATTAAATAAAGTATTAATCCGTACTGATTTGCACTGTTAGAAATATAGATAATTTCTTTTTCATAATATGGAAAAATAAATATACCTCATACTTGAAAATAAGTTGTTTCTTATTGGTATGGTATTACGCACGTGTACATGCCTGCACTTGCTTCCCTCACTGCTCTTCTTCCTCTGCCCTTGGGTTATCCAAAAGCCAATGGAGAATCTGCACAAAGATTTTAAACCCCAGAGCTTTTAAAAGGAGAGATATTTACAGCTGTAATAAATCACTGCCTCTGCATGAACTGTACCTGTGCCATTTTAATACCAAAAGCATGGCAAATCACTCTATTACTTAAGTCTTTTCCTCCACAGATCTCAGGGCTTTCACAAAAACCAGTAGAATGAAGCAGTTTATATTTGAATGTAACACATTTTCAATACCCATCTCTCAAAAAATGCTCACTTATTTTATCACAAATTTAAACAACAACAAAAACCTCAAACCCAGTCAAACCCAGCCATGTCAAGCCTGACAGAAGTTGATGTCACTCATAAGAAGCACAGCTTTCTAAAGAGACATCTTTCTCATGGAAAGTGTTAGCCATTTGATAATACAGGTAATATTCAGCACTCTACATCTATGCTGATAGACAAAACTGCTGTCAAAGCTGCTGTCTTTATTGACATCATCATGAATACTTTGCTCCTGCAGTGAAGACATCATTGTCAGAAGTAGCTGGAAACAGTATATAAGATATTTCCCAGTTTAACTATGTAAAAGTCCATTGTTGGAAACTCTTCAGGATCCCCTAACATTAGAAAAAGCCTGAAAGAACCCCATTCACAACAGCACGTCCCACCTAAAACCTTCAAAGAGCATTTTAACTGGAAAAAAAGCTCTGGGTTGGTGTGACTAGTCACCGCAGGCATGGGCAAACCTAGCTGTGCCTGCCCACATGGCAGCTCACCTCCTGCGCACAGACCTGGCGAGGGCTCGTACAGACTTACAGAAATCCATTTAATAAGGAAACTACTCATCCACTGATGTTCAAGAGGCTGAAATAAGAAAGTCAATCCAGCCACCTACAGCCCCTCGCAAAGCTCTGGAGTTGTGTATCATCGTTGCGGCACAGCCCGTGTCCGTGAGCAATGCTAAGGAGCAAGAGGCATCCGTGGAGGAGCAAAGCAGAAATCCCGCTGTGCCTGCTGCTGCATTCTCCTTCACCGCACACTGAAAATAATACTGTAAATAAAAGGAATAAATCATTGTCTCCCTCAGCGCTGACCTTACCTAACCTTGCTATAATTTGAAGATAAAACGAGTCACTGAAGACCAAATCTACAAAAAGATTTCAACGATTTGCCACCTAGTGGAATCAAAACCCAGAGACGCTTGCTCAGGGGCAAGCCTGTGCCTCGGTCCCGCTGCAGTCTCAGCCCTTCCTAATGACCCTCTGCCCCGTTCAGGGGATCAGAGGCGAGCACATGCCCGCACCGCTTCGCCCCATTGCCGTCCCCGTGACTTTTTATCCCACTCAGCTCTTGCCTCTAATCTAATTTGACTGAGATGGAGAAACCTCACTCTCTCTCTCTAGAGATCGATTCTCCTCAAGCGCAGCACATAAATGAATATTTTACAAGTCATATAAATGCAGCCCTTTCCTTTTTTCTTTTCCACTTCTGCTGCACGAAGGCAGGTGCTGGTACCAATTTACAGCATTAAGCTCCCACCTCAGGGGCAAGCAGGGAGTCCTGGTGTTCCAGCCAAGCCCCTCACCAGCCTCCCCCTTCTAGGGCTCCCTCCTAAGCGCCCAAAATCACATAAGCTGCTGTTTAGTGTGTAACCTTTGACATCATTTTAACCCCAACTCAGCTGTAACAGTTGCTTATTAAAAATGTGTAATTGCTCATTTATTCTAGAAAACATCTTCCAGAGGTCCTGTGCATCGGTGGTCTGCGGTGACCTCTTTGTTGGTAAAAAACAACCTGCGCTGAAACTACTGATGTGTGAAAACTTCTTTAATAAGAAAACTCTCTCTACGTATGGTTACATCTTTAGCACCTAGGGGTCAATAGCTAATGAGATGTACCTTAAATATGGCTATGGGGAATTAACACTTGACACCTTAGGATCCCACTGCAATAGCCCTACGCTTTTGACTTCAAAAGCAATAGAAGAGTACTATTGAGATCAAAGACGTCCAGCACAATTGCATTTTTGAAGTATGCAAGCCATAGAAATTGGAGGCATTGTAGTTCATTCGCTCTCGTACTTTTCTGAACTCCTGAATACTTTGAATCAGTGTTCAAACTTTTGATGCAAACAAATGTTTTGATGCACAAGGGTCTGAAGATGCCAGGGAATTCCAGCTTAATCCACACTGACAGCAAGGGCTCTCTTTAGCTTTCCATTGTTTGTGCAGATAGTTTGCAAGGTTTGGGAAAAAAAAAAAGGCTCTGCTATATGTTCTGATGAAAAGGAAGCTCTGCTACTTGGGGCAAACACTATCTTTTCAAACACCCATATGCAGCAGTCCTTATTTTTGGATGAGGCACACAAAAATGTAGAAAGTTGTTTCTACATTTCCCTGCCAGCAGAATACTTCACCTTTTCCTGCTTCTTGCTTGCGCACCCTCCAACAGACGTAGTGGCAGCAGATCAGTTCAAATTCTGGGCTCCTTCAAACACTGCTGCTCTGCCATTTTAGGTCTCTCTTCTTGCAGTTTTATTCTGTAACTGGTTTATGAGTGTAGGTAACCGTTCACTCATTGCTGTTGTTGGCTGAGCAAAACCTTTCCCTCCTCAGTTGCACAGGTTACAAGTATAGGTCTAATGTCACTCTTAAAATCTTAACCAAGGAATACTTCCAGTCCAACTTTGTTTTATAATTGATAGATCTGACACAAATAGTAAGTCAGACACTCAGAAACAGACCATTGCCTGATGCACTGTGACAGATGCACAGTTGCCCATTTCCTGGTACATACGTTTCTCAAACCTCTTTATGCTTTTCTGTATTTAAGCAATCTTTTCCTCTTGCTCATCTACTTGCTTTTATCAATATTGGGTATCTTGCTTCCTCTCATGAAAATTATCCAGATTGCTACACGACAGATCATTTCAAACAGACAATTGTGCTTATTGAGAAATTCAGCATTTTTGTGGGAAAGTATTTTTAACTTCTTGCTGAACAGCCATTTGTAACCAAACTCTTCAAAGCACAATGAATGCTCTGTCCCTTTCCCCAGTTCTTAAATGGAACAGCAGACACCAGTTTAAGGCTTACCTATGGCACAGGCTAGATCATACATCCAATATTTGCTCAATTACCATGACAACACATCCATGCTTAATATTCCAAATTAACTATAAAACTTCAGGTTTATAGCAAACATTTTAATGAGGCCTGACAATCTGTATTATTTAGTGACTCAAAATCATATCAGACAGTGCTTTGAGTAAAACCTGGCCTAGTCAAAGTCCGCTAGAAAAGCAAAATACGGGCAACCACCACAGCCAGCCAGAGAGCCAGCCCCTCAGAGCCAGTGCGCATGGGAGAAACTTGGTCGTGTTGGAGCTTCTGGAGACTCTGAAACAGAAAAAGTTGTCAGCATTCTTTGCGCATGGGAATTCCCGAAAGTCACATTACGTTACATGCTTAAGTGTTCAGCTTGGAAACTAAATTGCTTATCCTTTATGAGAGATAATCGTTGAATGTAGCAGTGCATCATGTTAACTCCATTTGTCCAGAAGACTGTCCTGGGTAGGTAAAGTGATTATAAATCTTGGCAATACTCTGTATATCTGGGGGGCTAAAGTGGAGTAACATCCTCTTTCTGCACTACAGACTCCTTGTAAAACAGGCTATATATAGCGATAAATCTGTTTATTTTTGTTATGGTTCTTCCATCACTCTCTGACTGCTTGTGTTTTCTCTTTGAAAGCACTTGATTGTGCCATTCTCTGTCTCTTTTCAGCATCATAAAATGAAATACACTTCATTGATCAGAAGATGACCTCTACCCAGTGCCTCTTAGATTAGAGATAACAGCAGGCTGCTGTCTAACTGAGAAATAATTTCTCCAGCTCCTCTTTATTATGATTGCTTCCTAACAGATCACTTAAAAAACTGGAATAGAAAACAAATGAGAATATCTTTTCCCAGTGTTTGTATTTTGACTTACCAACAACACACACACACACTGCAGCACATGTTGCTTTAGAGTAATTCATTTTTTTCTGTGGAAGATGAAGAAAATATTTAGCTGTAGATAGATGAGCTGAAGAAATGGGTAAAAATGGATAGACAAAAACCCCCTGCTTTTTGCCTTGAAGACTTTATGCTTTAAAACAGTAAAAATGGTAGCTGTACATTCATGTGAAATTTAAAACGTGCATGTTCAGGAACAGGTTTTTAAATATCAGCATTAAAGATCATGTTAGAATATATTATCACATTCTGCACTGTAGCATGTGTTACATATTTATAACAAGGAAAGCACGAAAGACTAATCATACACTGTGAATAATGCCGTGTTTTTACAGTGAGATTTGCAAAGCGTTATCCCAGACAGTCACTTCTGCTGGGGCAGGAGAAGGGAGAGGCTCCTCCACCACCTACGGCGCAGCATCCGCTGCGGGACCGTGCCACTTCAAACGTGTCTGGCGCGCAGTGATACTCAGGCAAAAAATAGGCAGAAATGCATGTATTATTATTTCAGACCTATTGCTGAGCTGCAGGAGAGGTTTCAGCTGGCAGCAAATGCCGTACTCTGCTCCCAGGGCCCTGGACTCTACTGCCTTGGCTAAGCGGTGGGATTCCTGGACGGCTTCTCAGCCTCAGCAAAGCCTTTCAGCTTCAGTCTTCCCATCCTGTAATTCACCACATTGAAGAGTGCACTCTTTAGGAATAAAATGAACTTTGCTTTTTCTTTTCCCCCAACAAAACTTTAAGTGCCTCAGACACTGGGATGGGGTTTGACAGCTGACCTTATTTTATCAAGTAATATATCGTCAAAGCAAAACAAATCTGATCCTGTACTACACTAGTACAGATGAAATACTACACAAATATATCATATGCGTAATGCCGGTTTTATGACCTGTTTGCCCTAACATGAGCTACTCAGCAGAAGCCCTTTCTAGTGTACTGGGCTTTTCTTGCTTTATTTAAGGAGCGGAATCTTTCAAAAGATGGAGAATAGAGAGAAAATGTGTTTCTTTCTGGCTGTGGTGTGTACCACTCCTCCTTTCACGTGATGCGACAAAGCTGCAACCGAAGCAGTCTATAAGGCTAATAAAAGTCAAAGCTGCCTTCCTTGCTTTTCTCAAGGGGTTATGGTGCTCTATCCCTGCCTGCAGGTCCCCAGGGAGCCTGGCACAGAGAACGGGGACTCGGTGCATTTGGGATTCTCCGCAAGGGTGGAAGGGCGGCACTTGGCCTCTGCAGAGAGATTCCCTCGGTCTCGGGCATGTATACGCAGTTTGCACTGCAAGAAATTTAGGTTGAGATTACAAGAGTGAGCATGAAAAAAAATACTAGTAGTACCTCTGCAAGGGGATGTGTTCAATGGGATAAAGGATTAGCGATGACAGAGTTTGCCCATAATTCAGTATTCTGCACCAGAAGATGAAGAACAGCCTTTAAAAATGTTGATAACATATGTAGCATGAACTTTCTGTACTTCATTGGCCAGTTGTAACTTCTAAACAAAATTATTTAACTTGCCCAGGCTTCAAAACTCAGAGCACATTCCCAGGAAAAAAGAGCAGCTATTGTTCAAGGTCAGTCTCAACCACAGAGGCATGGAGTAAAGAAAGTCTGAGCATCCTCTAGCTGGGAAAATATCATCTGGGAATCTCCTCTTTTTTGTCCAAAAGAAAGTCCTTGGCACAGGGACTCTCCTCCACTCTGGGGTTGCACTGGGACCAAGCCTTTGCTGTAGCCTTGTTCCCTGACCGCACTGGAATAACACAACCATTAATTCAGAAAACTTGCCCTGCACAAAACTTTCTGCATATTCTAACATGTCACTACATTTCCCTGTGTCCCCATTTAAAAAAAAAAAGAGATGGGGTGTTTGGGTTAGTAACACCACTGTTCCCTTTAGGTGTGCGAAACCCAAATTCCCTGATGGACAAAGTCGTTTTGAGGTGGTTAATCCATAAAGCATGCAGCACATCGCAGTGCAGAGCCTGCCGTTGTTTCAGACAATTTTATCTGATCTGTGATTTTCAAAACTACTGAAAGCACACAGATACGTTGACAGATACATTTGCTATGTGATATTGGCTCTGCAATGCTAATATTGGCTGTTGCCTGACATTTTCTATAACAACATTTGTATAACCGAAGTTCCTGTAATTTCTAAGTTATCTGATGCACCACGAAATTTAAAACCAGCAATTCCATTTTCTTCACTTATCAACTTAAAGCTCATGATGAATCAAGTCATATCAGAGAAGATAAATTATGCTGCTGTTTATTTACAGTTTACATATCCCTGCAGTCAGTGTACCTCATGCAGGAATTGACCTTTGGAAGAACTATAGCAGCACATTATTTTTGCAGCAGTAACATTGATGGAAATTGATGATGCCTGAAAAACACACAATTATAGTGTCTTGATTAAAAATGGAGCACATTTCAATGAACTTTTTCCCTTCTTCGCATGATTATGATACACAAGTACTAACATTAATGGTATTTTTTTATATAATGAACCATAAAATTACAGTTGGCAGTCAAGAGCACTCTAGCAGATAAGTAAGGCAATTTTCCTCATCATTTTTCCCTTTGTTGTCAATCTTGTTGCATAGCCCATTGCCTTTTCAATGAGCTGTAATGTGAATATTCAAGATCTTGCTTTTCCCCGGTGTATATATTCCAGTTGAAATAATTCAGTTTCATGCCACCCATTTTAATAGGTTTTATTAAGTAAACTTTTTTTTAGGTTTTCCACTAGTACTAGAATTTGCCTGCACACTGACAAAAAGAATAATGGCATTTAAATTGTACGGGTTTCATGCAGATCGGCAGAAGTGCTTATTGAGCTTGCTGTGCAAACATGCTTAAAAGTTTGGTTTTGATTTTGCTCTAATACTGTCTTTCTCTCTGTACTGGAGGTTTTATGAACTTTAGACATCTCTGAATTCTTACCCACGTAAGTATGACAATCCAATTAACTATGAGTTTATACTGAACTGAGTTACAGGAAACATACATTATAGCTATTAGCTCTCATGTTAAAGCATTTTAGGAAGCATTTACTTCATGCTATTTCCAATTGTCTGGCAATTTACAACTGGATGTAAATTACAGTTACTGTAGTATGAGAGAGGAGTAAAATGTTGCATGGCCTCATCTGTGTCTTACATGGAATAAGTGGCAATACAGATTAATATGTTAAGTAGTTTGGAGTTAGAAAAAAAAGATGTGAAGTGCTCTTGAGGGGAATTGTCATTCTCACATCCCACTACATGTAAACCAGAGGCCATCAGATAATCACAGCTTTCTCCTGCTCCAGTAGTAGGATGAGGTCTGGGCTCCACTGAAGACAAAAAGTTGGTGCATGTAACCTCGCAGTGCTGGGTGAGAAGGGTCCTTCTCAAAACAACTTTGAAAACGTCACTTTTCTGTCCCCTTCGCTGTAGGATTTGTTCAGAGTTTAGCAGTCAGGGAAGGAGATTATGTAAATAGATCAGACTTGATAAAGATCGACACTTTATCATCACAATAAGTGCAGAGTCATGAGAAACTCATCTTCTGGACATGCCCAGACCTTGTGCCATCTGAAAGTCACTCTGATATTAGGCTCTTGTAAAGCTGCCCGTTGTTTCCTGATTCTCGCTCAAATCTCTCCTGATCATCTTACTGCCTGCCTTTATTATCTGCAATTCGCCAAGGACAGATGTTCTTTCTTCTTTATCTGAACAAGACGTCAAGGTGCTAGTGGGGCTTTATGTGGCATCTAGCAATCCTTAACAATAGCAAGAGCACAAACAGACAAAAACATATTAACCCTTCGTAAATAAGAACAAGTTACAAAAGGCTACCCTAGAAGTAGCAACTCCAAGCAGTAACTCCTTGTTACAGTTCGTTGCTCAGCCCCTCTGCCAAGCACAAGGTCCTGCCTCCATTCTGAGAGTTATTCCTGGCTTCACACTTATTCATACTAATTCCAACCAAATTTTATGATCTTATAGTTTTACTTTTTCCCCACAGACTATGAAGCAAGTAATACTAGTCACTGCCACTCAAGAAAAGCAAAATCAACAACTGTAACTTGGATAGCGGGTAATGCTACTGGAATCCCCACATCTGTGGAACACTTGTAGATCATTTCACGGCATTTGCTTGCAGAAGTCTAGAAATTTGCAAGAATGTGCAGGCCAAGAGTGTCATTAAAGGAATTTTACAAACTCAAGTGTTTCATCAAAGGCAGATTGTTTTATTTTTGTAACTTTTAGTCAGTGAAGATAAGTTATAACTACGCTTTGTTACATTTTGTTAGATCAGCCTACACTAAGAGATGAAGTACCATAAAGGGAAATAACCTATGGAACAGTAGTCCAAGTTAAAGGAGGTGACCCTGATTTTCATTTTGGATGTCTATCACTATATGAAACACAATGCTTATCCTAGGGGGGGCGGAAAAAGGCCTCCTAAGACCTCCTACATGGCTGATTTAAGTTTATTGCAATACTCAATGAAATTTAGGGCTACATTCTGTGGTATTTAAACATATTAAATTCCCATTGACTTCAATAGGAATGTTATCCAGTTAAAGCCTGCATTACTTCAACTATTTTATTGAGCTCTACTTGAATAACCACCCATAAGTCCACTAGCTCGCAGAGATCTCTACAAAACCAGGACAAAAAAAGAAGGAATCGACTTAACCAGAAAATTCTAAAGAACTGAAAAGAAAAATAATCTGTAAACTGAAAATGAGACATCAGGATTTAACGGCATAGATCTGAGTCTTACGTACTGCATTTTCAGCGATGCAGCTGTGATTTACCCATTAAAACCAGAGCATCTGGCAGCCGAGCAGCTGCACGTGGGTTCAGTGATGAGTGAAGGGTGCCACAGACCTCCCTCCCCTCCAAGAGCTCCTCTTCATCCAGGAGCTGAGCCGACACCACTGATAAATCTCCCTGATGGGATGAGGTTAGCCTCATTCCTCCCACCACTCGCACTCAGCACCTTCGTTTTCATGTTCCCTCGGCAGCTGATTCCCAAATGCTTTGGGTTTCCACAATCTACCCGAGACCTTCTTTTCAAGCAGTAGTATTTTTAAAGGTTTGTGAGTTACGTTAGGTTAGGAAATTGAACTGGTCTGGGAGACCACCGTCCCTAACTGTGAGTAGTGTCACTGTGGATTTTGTTTGTTGGTTTCTGCAATAGTGCTTTTTTTCCCCGTGGGTTCCTACCTGCAAGGAAACTGGAGAAGACACTTTTAAGTGAGAGTCACACCGTACTCCTTTAAAAGGGACAACTGCTGTGAGAATTTCCTGGTAGTATTAATTCCCATTAGGACCAAAGACAAGGTCTAACATTTGAACATGCAAAGTCTGCAAGAAATTGTTGTAAAGAAGTGAGGGCAGCTTGCTGGTGAAAAGAAGATGATGAGACCATGCTGGCTGCCTCTCCAGGTGGCTTTGAAACAGTGGTTGGCTTTATCCAATTTAAAGTGAACACGGGATCAGCTTCCAGCGCTGGTGGAAGTACTTACACGCTTGTATTAGCTGCACACTTGCAAGACCGGTTCCTCAGATTTCAGCTCCAACTACTGCAATCCTTTCCGAAAATGAAGCTTAACTACAAAGTTGATCAAAGCCAATTTTTAGAAGAAACCACTAATATATCCAACACAGACTGCTTCTGATCACTAAGTAGCAAGAACTTACTGCTCATTTCAATGGCCTATATTTCAAGCATAGGCTGGTGTGTTGTGTAAAAGCTGTTATTATGCCAGACTAAGTCTATAAAATAAATGAGAGTTAAGACAAATAGCAATTAAATTTTGTTATGAGCTGTGAATGATGAGATACATGTTTCTGATAGAGAATACAAGCTGGTGAGCAGCAATCCAATGTGAAAAAGAACCCAGTGCATGGTGGCTTTTGATACGTGTCCATGTAATTTTCAGATAAACATGGTGGCTAATCTTGGCTCAGAGAGCTCAGAAAAAAACCTACAGCGGAGAAATGAAGAGTGTCAGGTTTGCAATGAGCTAGTGTGGCAGAAGGTCAAGGTTGACAAATCAGCACCAGCCTAATGCCTCGAATATGTCCACTGCAGTGCTAGTCTACAAAAGATAAATGAAGAAACTGTCATCCAGCTCTAGTCTAAACAATGGAACAATTTAAAGTGGAGGGAATCATAATCTGAAGCAATTTGTTTCATACTGTACAATCATGATAAGGAAAATCTCAATTTTTCTCTGTCAAATTGGGGTGTAAATAGGAATTTCAACCAAAAATCTTTCATCAGAATAAAAGTCACATTTCAAGTTATCCTTAAGGATAAGAGCCAGGTTTTAACCTCAGTGGTGCAGCAGATACGAGAAAACAATTTTGGCTTCGTTGTGTAGCAGTAAATAAAATGCTGCCAGTTGTACTGTCCATTTGAGGTAGAAAAGAACAGGCAGTTGAAATATGCACTCATGAGACATGGTGCTTAGCAGCAAGTCAGAAGACCGTTCTGAAAAACAAATTAATGCACATCCCCTGATGAGGTAAATTGCATTTGCAATTTATTTCTAGAAGGAGGAGATGGCCCCTTAACTTGTAAGGGTTTCCTCCAAATCAGAGTGCTGTCCTCTTTTGGCCTCCAAGGTAACGTATGGAAAGGAGCATGCAAGAATCGTTATTTCTGACAGATTTTCTAATGTTGGGTCTTCTCTTCTGTCAAAGACATCACAGGGGTCTTCACCGTGAGCTTCACGAGTAGAATGGCAGAGGGAAGACCCTGCAAAAAGAAATCTGAATAAATAGGTTGTAACGTGTGTGTTCCACTACGTAAAAAAGAATGAAGTAAAAGTTACTAAGTCATAAACCCACAAAGTGGAAGAAATTGAAACTTAAAATTCTCACTGATCCACTCTGCAACTTCACACTGCAGTTATAGATTTTTATTTCTGCTCTTTCATGAGTCTCTGATCTTATGATTTTCTCTCCCATTTTCCAGATTTTAATGAGCCTATCAAGACATTTGTATAGCACTGAAAAGAAGGTTATGCAAAGTCTGAAGTAAATTCAAATTGATTTTCAGTACAAGGTACTTTAACTTAATATGCATCTCCCTCTACTCAAAATGGCTCGTTACTACCTCCTCACACTTCCAATCTCACATTGGTTATATTTAAATAAAACAGGTTCCTATTATCCTGGGTGATTAATAATTCAAGGCCTGGTCCTGTTCCTGTTAATGTCAATGGGAGCTATTTGCTATTGACTCCAAAGGGAAGAGGTGTGAATGTGATACCTGCATCATCAGATTCACTCCCTTAGATGGCTGTAGGTTTCTGAAAACCCAAAGATTTCAGGGAGCTGATAGTTTGCACAGAACTTACTATTCAGAATGTCCAAGAATACACCATATAATTATAATTTTGTGGATGTCATTTTCTCAAACAGAATTATTCCTCATATGATACTTAGTCCTGGTGGCACTGAAGAGACAACCTGTTGTATACATCGGACACGTGAATATTTCATCAGCAGTGATGCTCATATGCGATGTTCCCGTTGCTTCTTTTGGAGATCCATCTCAGGTCTTATCCTTCTGCTACTCTAATACTAGTCTTGAATGTACTGTTTGCTGCCAGCTGGATACCCTAGTATAGCAGCTATGGCCCCACAGGTACAGGTGGTACAGCTCTTGAAGTCATCCCAGACTTTTACAACCAGTGGGGTTTTGCCGGGATCGCTTTCCTTGGAGAAAGGGCTGTTCCGGACTTGTCTCTGCCGCTTCCCTGCCATCGCTTCACTGGCCAAAATGACACCTCAAAGACAGAGTGACCGCAGTGGCAGAGACTGAAGCACTTGCAGTCTACACTGATTTTTTGTACTTCCATAAACTATTATGGCCCACTGTCCTAACAGGTACCTTGCAGTTAGATTCTAATCCCTCAGCTCACAGACTTTGAGTAGCTCTCTTAACTCCTTACACACAGCAGTCTTATTTCCAAGTGAAAAAATTTACTACTTATTTTTAAAAATAATAATCCAAATTTTACCCTAGCGGCCTCCTGGGTGTTGTAAATTCAATTATAGTTAAAATACGTCAAATCATAGCACAATCTGAATAGAATATTCTTTAATACATGTTCGTTTTTTTTCCGCTCACATACTCAAAGTTCTGGAGAGTGTATCAGCAATGTTAGTTAGAGTATAGGTTTGTATGATAACAAAATCTGAAGCAACAATTTTTTATATTTCTTTTTAATATTAGTTTCATTTCAACTTCAGCTGTAGGCTGGAGAATGGCAAAAATAGTCCTTGAAAAACCTGTAGATCAACATTTATGGTAAAGTAGTATTTAGTAGTACTAATGAAATCTATGAAATTACTTACATGTTTAATGAGATGCATATAATTACACAGTTCCTTGGGTTGGGGGAGCCCAGCTGTGATGGAGAGAAGCACCACAGGCAATTTTAAAACACTTGAGATGCTAAAAGTAAAGGAACTTCCTATCCCCAGCTCACAAAGCCCGCTCATCCTTAGGCTCTGACCCTTATAGCCTAACGGACATGTTTGCAGGTGCAATACCCATGCAGATTTTATAATTAATTATATTTTCCTATAATTCTTCAAGGAAGTTGCACAAAGGGAGAAAAAGCACTAGCAAAACAGTATGACCTGAAGCAACAACAACAACAAAAAAGAAAGCACAATAAAAAGAGTAAGACAAAGGAGACTGCTCTAAAATTAGTCTATGTTTTTAAGATGTGTCTCACAAAATGATTTTTAGGCTGTGGTGGTGTAAACCAACCAACTCTATTGACAGAACAATGACAGACTATTGACTTAGATGGGGCAGGATCCAGCCCGTGTACATCACATCTCTCTCACTGGAATTTGAGCCCTCTAAGGTTACAGAGAATGGATTCTATAAAACTAAACCTAAAAAGTGTATTATTTCTCAGAGGACACAATTGTAACAAGCTTTTCCTGATGGCAAAAATCCAATTATTGTAGTAAAGGTTGTGCACAGTTATTTCTCACTTCATGTCAAAGCAAATTGTAAAATGAGGTGCATGGGAAGTCTGCTACTCTACCTTTACTGATACATAAGCTTACACTCTACTTTTTTGTTGTTGTTAGTAAGACAACAGAGGGAAAAACTGATGTCTAATGTCATCAAGTACTGGCCAAGAGTGTGATATATAGATTTTTTTGTATTTCTCAAGAACTGCAAAGAAAAGTTCAGCATAGATTGCATCAAATATATATTTTTCTTTGGTGACAGAAATAAAGTTATCTTCATCTCTATTGAATTTTTCTTCTTCTCAGATAGTAGTGTATGTTAAACTAGTACAAGTGCTTTTTTCTATTTGCTTGGCAGAGGAAAAGAAAAAACTCTACTCAAAACTAAAGGCTAAAACAATTATTCCTAGCTGTATCTTTGCTTTCTGCGAAATGGCAGTACAGCTTGCAAGGAAAGCTAACTTATTTTTTTAAGGAAACCAAACACAGTAAGAATGAAGACCTTGGTGAATTTTCTGCACTGGCCACTGCAAATGATTGGTGCCATACTCATCCCTTTGAACTCACAGCAATGCAACCTCAGAGCGAAGACCTCTTTGAACATCTCCTCCATACTTTCCTAACTTAGTGTCATTTGTACAATAGCTTTAAAATGCCCTTTTTCTTTCTTTTTTCATTTTTGGCTTTCCTTTCAGATGTTATGGGCATGTGGAAGAAGGGCACTTCAAACAACGCAAACTTGGGCTTGCTTTCCTTCCCATCTGGTCCTTCCACCGGGATGGCCTCCCACACCTGAAACACCTGCTTCTACTCTCCTCTTTGGGTCATGGGTAAAGTTGCATGTTTCATCTGCTGCAGCTACTGGACTCAGACATACAGAACTGTTTCTTTTTCCATAGTAGTTGATATATCTGCTAAATATCTCCCCCGCGTCTCTTTTCTGCAGTATTATACATACAGCTGTAGCTACATTCATTTTTCTGCTCAAGCATTATAAAGGTGGACTTACTGCTTCTTTCACATTACTACAATATGTAAATACAAGTTAGGAGATGGCTTGCATACACTTTTGGCAAGTTCAGCACAGATTAGATCCTGCAGTAGGACCTAAACTGGGCACAGATTCATGGACAGAACCAGTGCCCAACAGCAGCTGTCTGCAGCAGAAATCTGGGCTGCATCCCTTTGCCATGAATAAACTAAAACATAGCTTAGACTCAAGGAATTGTCTGGACTGCCCACTTTGACCATCACTTGAGATGACCTAATTCAGTTTATGAAATTCTTTTAAGGCATTTGCTAAACCAGACTTAATCAAACAAACAAAACAGAAAGCTGCCACAGATTAAGTCTGACCTGTTGCATCCCAGACTGAACTAAGGCCAGATTCTGCTTAACATTCACAGTTATCAATAAGCTTTCTGTGTCAAATGGGCAATGCTAAGCCAAGTGCAAAATATAATTAAGCACAAAATCCAGCCTTCTTCATATTGATGGGATAAAGCAGCACCCAGTGAGGAAAAGGACAGCAGAATTGGGCTCAAAACTTAAGTATAAACCAGTTTAAATTAAAAAGATATTTGAAAGAATAACCACACAATATGAATACTGTATTTTAAAAAGTGGTTAGTGCTCACAAACGTGCACTACCCATCAATTGGGAAGATGCTACATCCATATTTGACAATAACGTCTATTGGACTGATCAGTTTGAATATATTAAGTGGGCATCTGTCTTCAGTTGAGATAGCACTAATTTGGTATTGTTCTGTTGCAGCTGACTACAAAGTTAGATAGATGAGTCCTTAACTGACAATTATGTGCTGACTCCTAACTGTACGATCTGTATTTAGACAGGGATTTCCCCAAACAAATAGTATACATGCTGCTTTTAGCATATACTAGGAGGGGCGGGGGGGAGGTGTTGAGGGTGTAACGGCTTTCCAGCCATTCAAGAGATTTGCCCGTTTTAATTGTTGTGTGACAGTGATTAGGAAACAGCAAGAAGTGCTGTCTTTAGTGATCCCACTTAAGTGTCTTCCTTTGGGTTTCATTTTGGGTTTTCATCCCATATAGCTAAGACTGAGATCCCTTTTCTGTTTTGAGCCATGTAAAACATGTTTTCAGTAAACATCTAAATTGCACCTTCAGTAATAGGGTTTTTTTCATTCAAAACTCTTCCAAAACCAACGAACAAGGCAAATATCAGAAAATTCTGCAGGCTATAGTTACGTTTGCTACAATGCTACAATACAGAGACAAATACATAAAAAGCAATAGAAATAAGATTTGTAGGAGACCAACGCTTCTGAGACTAACTTTATAAAACTGCCCTTTGCTCACCCTGAAAGGCTTTTAATAATGCTGTGACACTCAAGACACGTTTCCACCAAACTGATATTTATTTATTGACCCCAACCTTGTGACATAGGTCGGGGCTACAAAGGGTTATTTGCCAGACACAAGACAGGGGCTTGCCCACTGGCTACTGTCAAAGTCCTTAAGTCTATTTTCATTTATCTTAGCAAAACTCTTGCCCAAGCAAAAGCTGCAGGGCTTGACTCTCAAAGTTTAGAACAGGTTCATTTCTCAAATTAAAATTTTATAGGGCCTTGGCTGTCAGAGCAATTTGCAGACATGCCAGCCTTCATCACTTGTACTGACACTGGATTGCCTACAACCCTCTCTGCAGCCACCGCGATCCCTTGCCATCGCTCGGGAGATTTGTTCTGCCTTTGGATCTGGGGAAACACTACCGGTAGCTTATGCCCCGTTTGCCTTCTTCACCCCAACACACCCATGCCGGCCTTTTACTTGCAATTTCATTCAGTTTACAGAAGTGTTTTATGCCAGCAGGTCTATGATTGCTGTTTCGGCCAAGTCTCAGTCATAATTGCATTTATCAGCCCAGCGGAGAACAGGTGTAAACCAGATCTTAAATATGGTTGTGAATGTATAGTTAAAAAAAAAATACTGTAAGACTGTAAGGAATGCATCTTTTGGAACCAAAGGAAGTAGACAAGTTTATTTGAAAGTAAACTGATAAAGAAAATCAGTCCTGTGGAATACTCCAATAATCTGTTTTTAATATTTAGACTGCTTTAAATAGCTTGCAGATTAAATTTGATATAGATGAAATTGCAGCCTCTATTTATTTGTGTTCATGCACAGAAGCAACATAAAAACCTCTTGAGTTTGTGGAGGAGTCTGTAGCAAATTTGCAAATAACCATATCTACAGCAGTAGTGTGTAATGTACCAGTGTAATATACTGGAGAAAGTTGTCACTTGTTTGGCAATTAACACTGATATAGGAGGGAAAAGGAATGAGAGAATATTAACAGATTAATCTTGGGTCCTTTTAGACTGCGCTGAAGTAAAATGACAATTGAGTTTACTCCAACTTCTATTAGATCAGTGCCCTCTGCTGATCACTGCTTGTGCTCAACCAACCGCACTCTACTTCTGCGGCGAACCAGCTCACAACCACCTGAAATAGAATCCAAGTATGCAGCTTTACATTTACAGGAAGAAACCATACGTGGTTTTAACCCTCAACACCATCCTTCTAACTGAAGCTACGAACAACAGGGAGATTTAACAACAACCGCCTATACTGACAACATTGCCTAAAAATATAAGCATCGCTACATATCTTAAGTCCTGTGGTTCAGCTCAGAAACAAAAACTCCCCGACTTGCTACATTGCTGCTAAACTTTGTCTTTTTCTCCTTTCTGATGAAATGAAGCATTTTTAGTGTATTGGGAAAAAAAGAGTGATCAACAGTTTCATGTTGCAGCTGTATATTGAGATAAACTGTCTCACTTTGCAAACAGCCCATGCCACGACACTTAGCTTAGCACTTAGAGTAAGGAAATTCTTAAGGGGAGTAAAACTAGCACAGCCAAATGCGTGGATGCATAAATGAATGGTCACAAACTTGCCTGCAGCCCTTCTTATGCTGAATGAAGTAAAATATAAAATGGCGAGCACTGTCTTTCATATCTGTAACTTGTTATACACATATTATCAGCTTGATATCCTTGTTTAGCTAATAAGCAAAGTGCTAACATGGGGCAAAAACTGAGAAATTTGCCAACTGTCATTGCATCCAGCAGATAAAGGTGGAAGGGAAATTTCATCTCAGCTAGAAATAGTATTATGCTTGGAGATGCTCACGCAGTAAGGGTCTTACTTGCAATTGAGTCAATGTCACAAATGCATACAGCCACAGAAAATACAAAGCTTCTGTTAGTTTAAAAAACTGAAAGATAACTACAAGAGAGCAGAACACTTACAAAAAGAGAAAAAAATCCAATAGTGAGCTGGGAAACTTGACAGCAGCCTAAGTTTAAATGCTGCCTGGAGGAAGGAACACATTGCTCCACGAAGAATAGGAAGAAATGCACATAGCAATATTTGGAGCCTATTGATACCCTTTACATTTAATTCCTTCTTCTTTTTAGATTGAACTTTCAGGTTATATGCAACAATAGGATTCAGACAAATCTGAAAAATGCACCAAAAACTTTTTCTTCTGGGAGTCCATTTCCCAGAGAAGTGTTGCGGGCTGCTTTACTGATGCACAACCTTAGCTCTAGTGCTCACTATTCATATTTTTCACAGAAATTAGAGTAGAAAAATATTTTGGTAATGGTTCTGCAACTGTATATTCCCTGAGTAAGTACATGCCTCTGTGTGTGTGTGTGTGTTATCTCCCCACCAGTCGGTGAATTTGGATGCTGATTTTATTTCTGATGTGCGTATCTTTTCCTATGATACATCATTCAGCAGTTTCACAAAGCATGGAGCTACACAGTGCCTTGCTCCCCGGAATCAGGAACATATTACAGTGGCCAAAGACAAGCCCATTATATATTGGCTGCCGAATATCCCTAGCTATCCCCTGAGGTACTTCATCTCAAAATGCAGCTAGAAGATAGAGAGGGTCCGCATTCACGTTATTCATGAACATCACCACTCCCCAACTCACCACTCCCGCACAGTCTTTTTAGCAGTTTGCCACTGTTCTTCCCTCTGTGCTATGAAAATGCGTTGTACATATTACAATGGGGCGTTTATATTGCTCCGGAAGCAATCGGGAAAAAAAAAAAATCACTAGCCCTTAGCGTGAGGAGTGGCGATGAATAGTTGACAACTTCTTTATCTGTTGGTAATCATTTTAAATAGAGTGGAAGGGATGGTGGCATGCTGCAGACAAGGACCTTGTCTCAGTGTGTGATCGTCCACCGCTTAGTGCAGCCCCCCCGCCCACCTGGAGCAGCTCGCCGCAACATCAGCACTATAACGACGGCTCACAAAAACACAGCTGAATGGGCAAAGGGAACGGTAGGAGATATTGTACTTCTGGTAGTAACTGGGACACCCACGCTGGGGCTCTGTGTGCCCTGGTTTGTCACCAGCAGGTAGGGACCTCGGTGCAGGACCGCAGCCTGGAACCGAGCCACCGGTTCCCAAATAACATATCCAGAACAGATGTTGGGAAATCTCAGGAAAACACAGGAAATAACCTCTCGCTGTGCTCTTTTGTAGGACACGCTTTTTTTTCCGCAATTCCATGCTAATTAAGTTCCTGGAGGTGCCACTTCCTCACAAATCCTTCCCCTTCCCTGAGTGAAGTGTCAGTATTAGTGCTGATTCAGTGACAAGCATTGCTTTCGGGACCTAACATTTAAGCACAACAGTGTTGCTGGCAAGGTACTACTTGGCAGAAAGAGAGCAAAAAGTTTGGCAACTATGGGCCAACATGGGTAGCAGATGTTTTTAATGCCAGCTTCTCTCTAATTGTAAAGCAGCAGCAACAGCACAGCATGAAAGGAGAATACCATAAATCTCCAATGTAGGGACTAGTCCACGAGCACATAAATTCTGCCACTTGTTAACAGAATTTGCTGACAATCTCCATGCTCTATTTAAAATTGCGTGGTGTGCAGTCTCATTTGGCTTCCTAATAATAGGCACAGCGAGCTCAGGCTGGGCTTTCAGACACAGGTTGCCACGATACAGTTCCCCACGCCACGAAAATCACAGGGGCCAATTTGGAGCACAGAGATGAATCTTGCATACAGGAAAGCCTTGGTGCCAGGCATCTTTGCTCAACAGCGGCAGGTTTGCACATATAATCAAAGCTTCATTGCTTTTGAGGATGCAGCAGCAGTAACAGGCTTTTCCCCTCACCTGTAGATATAGCACCCAGTGCTTCAACAAGCTGTGAGGGTCGAGTCCTTGGAAAAGCGTTCACCCTACAAACATAAATTTGGCTTTGTGCCCTCACTTCTTCAACGCAGCAGTCATCCACCATCTACTTCCCCCTATTGCTCTGTAAAAAGACAAGCTTTCTTGTGCGGAGGGAGGTGAGCTGAGCCTGCAGTCACTACTGGCAGCTGTTGCCCTGGGGTGCTAAACCTCCTGTGATGTACTCCCGTGGGGTTTGGAGATTATTTCCTCAGATTCTTCTACAAAGAAAACCCATGTGATGTTATTCCTCGTCCCCAAGACTGGGATATCAGTCTTGCACATTTTTTTCCTGGCTGGAGGCATTAGTGATGCAACTACTCCCAAGAACAGGGATGTCCAGGAACACGTGCCTGCTCCTCGTCCGATCTCACCGTGCTGCTTTCGCTAAATAGTAAAGGTTAAACAACAACCGTAGGATCGTGGTTTGGAGCTGACTTGGAAAGCAAAGGTTATGAAACATTTATTCACTGTTCTGACATCTGGAGGGAGATGGTTCATTTAGGTTATGAATTTTTCTGCCTGGATCCAAGCTGATCACTCATGCTACCATACTCCACCCTCTGTTCCCCTGCACCTTCTAGCCCACAACTGCTTTTCAAAACAGAGGAGGTCAACCCTTAAGAAGGCTTGGAAAGTAAACTGTTTCTTTTTCTTTTTTAAGCAGCAGGAAACAAGACCGTTCACAAGAAGGGAAAATGTAAGAAATAAATGTTTAACAAGTGAGGAGCTAATATGAAGGAAAGAAAATCTTGTATATTTATGAGTAAAATGAAACTGTCCTCTTGAACCTTGCAGTCAGGGGAATCTGAACTGATTTAATCAATCACCAGAGTATTGATAGGGAAAAAAATGACTTGTCAGCAAGCAGCTTGCGAAGGATGCAGATGGAGAGCTAGACATACCAGTCCACTTTCTCTAAACTCTTAAGGACAGACACAGCTAATTTAAATCCACATAGCAACATCCTAATCAGTCCAACTAAACTGAATTTCTCAGGCTAAAGATATTGTGGGTTCAACTTTTATTATCCTTAGTTATAAAATTAGAGAATGTGGACACGACACGCTGTGGTCAACGTCATTCCAAGTAGTTTGCTCTACCTTCTTTGGTAGGCAATGCACTTCTCAGACCCCATAAATATTACCAGAAAACTGGAAGGGTATTTGCAAAGGAAAGGGTGAAACTGCCAAAGAAGTCAAAACCCATTCGTTTCTCCCTATTATAGTACTTCCCAAGACAGAATCCCCTGAAGGAAGAGACTGTGTGAGAATGGGAGCTGTTTCTCTGACAGAAAACGGATTGACAGATTCTGTATTTATTTTTTTAAAAATGCCTAACTAAGCATCATTAGTCACCCGTCATCCATATTTCTCTGCATAAATGAGAGTACATGAAGCTATAGCGTCTCCAGAGAAAGCAATTACAATATTAATTTCAACTAAATGACAACTAGGAAAAAGAAAAAAAAAAATCAGCTAGCTTAAGGAGTTCAGTTCTCTTAGATCCTGATTATGAAAACTACTTCACAAACACTGAAAACCACCAGTCACCAATATAATCTTTAAATGAGCTCCCTGGAAGGCAGTACGAAGAGCAATATCCATGTAGGAATACATTTCAGCAGTAATGAACATGCAAATCTTCAAGTCTGTCAAGCTGCAAGTTTGACCGTAAAACAGGCTAGATCCTCGAGCTGGGGGAACCAGACACACGTGCGCACACAGGCTGGCTGTTGATCCAGCTGAGTTTATTGGCACCTTTGCACTGAAATTCAAGGAGCTGTGCTTTATGACCCCACCCTATGGGCCATGATCCATCCCATGCAACTGGATGTTGTCCAAAGCCTCACTGAAGCCCTAAGTGACTCTTGCCTTGAAGATTTCATAGGCTCATAAAAACGTTGGTTGGAGGAGACCACAGGAGATCATAATTTCCCCACTCAAAGTGGAGCTTTTCATGCTGGATCAAGTCAGATGTGGCTTTTTTCTAGCTAAGTCTTGAAAATTTCTAAGGATGGAGATTGTGCATCTCCCTGGGCAGCCAGCTGCAGTGCTGCTGGAGGAAAATTTGGGAGAAAGGGGTCCCCATCCTGTCTTAAACTGGAGAGCTGAAAGAAATCTTGTAACTCACTCCAGCTTTGAAATAGTATAGAGGGCAAAGTCACAGTATGAAAGTCAGCGTGCCCCAAAGTGCTCTGGCTGTCTTCTCATCTTTACTCACTGTTGACAAGGTCAGACCCATAACCTCGACACTCAGCTCAAGTGTATTGTGTTGCCACTTTAACACCAATGGGAGCCTTTGCCCTAATTTAGAATTGAGGCCAAATTCTTCTGACAAAATGGCTTGAAATGACAACATCAATAATGATGGTCTAGTTAATTCACTTAATAATGAGAACCAATTATATACCAAGAACATTTCCCTTGTGAGTTATTTTCCTTCTCAACAAAGTCCTATTGGAAACATGATGGTCTCCCATCCTCAGACCAACACAAAATATTTTATCCTAATCGTTTAGTTGCCAAATACACACTGAAATGTTTTCCTGCAGACACCGACAAGATTGATATGACATTGTATTCTAGCTACACTGGCTGATTCTTGACATGGGCTTTGCTTTTTTTTTTTTCTGGCAAAAATATTGCCCATTAAAAACTGTAATAATGCTAAAATAGCATGAAAAAAAATTTCAAAAGTGGAAGGGTTCTTTTAAAAGATTTCAAGGGACTTCCCATTTCCAACTAGCCTCTTAGATCACCCAAGCCCATTTAAAAGTTGTCTTCAAAAGGAAAAACAAACAAAGCAAAAAATGCCCTCCATTCTAATAAGCTTCATTAACTTCTAGATATCCATAATTTGTCATGGAACTCACTCTTTGTTCAGAGGAGAGCAAACACCTGCATGTCTATCTGATGGGCTGAATGACACCTTGTTGAACAAAATGTCTGGGAGCCTTTCAGAGTGACAGTATTTTGCAGGAGCTGTGTGATATTTTCCGTTGGCTTGGAAAATAAGTGGAAGTGCTGCTTCATTCTCTTTGTCATATAGTATCACCCAAATGAAGATATAAATATAAGGAGCCAAATAGTTGTAACCTATTTCTTGAACTTCTGCCTATGCCTTCAGATCTGACAGTCAAGTTTCTGACCCTAATTAAGCAGCTTCATCTCCATACTTCAACCTAGGAAATAAATAGGTAGAACAGGACTACCATATGTTTTGGTTTTCAGTTCATTAAATCCTTGATTGTGCAAAACCTTTTAAGAGATACTACCCCATAAAATCCATACAAAGCTATATTTTGTGTTGTTTGGAAGAATCTTATTAAACACTTTCTCCAAAGAAGTATTTCAACCTTTTGAGAATCAGCATGACACTTAAATGAATTATTCATGCAAGGCTCCACAAGATGGGCAAGTTTCCTGCCAAGACTTGCACAGTGAGGGGTGTTATAAAACTGAAATTGGAATGTGGAGAGAACTGATGGAAAAGATTTCAAAGATCATTTCTGTTGGAAAAAAAAAACCCCACAACTTCAGACCTTTAAACTTGCTTCTTCACAGTAGAGAGCCTTCTAAATGTCCCTCTTCACATCCACTCCCAAATTCTTCAATTTTAAAATGTGCTCACAGCTACATGTTTTTAAATGAAGCCACTGAGTGATGTAGGTGCAGTTTTTGGGACTCATTGACACATCATTCATTTCAGTGATCCTTAAATGAGGCTCAATCTCAGGAAACTCTGGTAAGATTGCCCTTGCCATCTTCATGGTAGTGCTACCCGCTGACACCACGGAGCTCTTCCTAAATTACCCAGTGTGGGACAAACCAAGAGGTGCCCCATGCATGTAGAAGGTGACCCTGAAAACCAATCAGGCCTATGAACAAAATTTATGAAAATTTGTTGAGCCTAACTCAAAGGCTGACATCTGGCAACAACCAAATGAAAGTTAAGAGTCCAGAAATTAGTCTTATTTTTTACCCATATTTCCAGGCTTAGATGCTGATGAAAATGAATAAGGCTTACTTTGTCCCCCACAAATGTGCTGCGCTGAATGACTAGTGTAAGCCCCATTTTAAGCAATACAAGAGACACAAGAAGGGATTGCTCTTATTAATGCAAAGCAACTCTGTAGCACCTAACATTGTTTTGGTGGCATTTGCATGAGGGGAAAAAAGCCCTGTAAGCATAGAGGGCTGAAAGGCATGATTGCCCAGTGCATTTTAATAATTAATTCCACAAATAAGTGAAGTCTATTTTAATTTCACCTTAGACAGCATTGCTATCTCAGCAAAGTAAATTGTAAGCCCTCTTCTCTTACTGTACCCAACACTGACACTCTGGAAACATTACAAAAGCAGCGGGAATGTAATGAAAAATATATATAGTGCTGAGATTTCTGAGCTATCCAAGGTGCTCTTTAAGATCCTGCAGATAATCTTTAGGGAATAATCCAAACAGCTCTGTTTACAGTCATTTAATGTAACTTTATACATCATGCTGTGATTGAAAATGCTGATCAGTTTGATTGGACATGGTTTCAGTTCCATCTCCTTAAAAGGCCTGTAAAGGACAGCTTAGTAAGGAAAAAATAACTAAACCCACCAAAGTGATCATGTTTGTGTGTTTTAAACAGAAACATAATAGTATTATTTAGCTGTGAAGGAACTGCTAAGAGGATTGGGGGGCAGGGGGGGAAGTGTTCAGAAACTTAGTTTTTTCTCGAACTAAGACAAAAAGTTGGTTTGTCCTGTATTTTAACTTCTCAAAAGTTTCTATAAAGCCCTCTTCCAGCAGCATCCCCATGGATAACGACACACCACTACTTTGCAAAGCACTAACACATATCCATATTTTGGCCAAGAGGAATTTCATGCACACAGAGCAGATGAGGTGGATACTTCTTCTGACAAGTGAATGTTTCTATGTTTTCCCAGCTGCCTCCTGAAAAACAAGGGTTTGAAACTCATTCATGATTTCCAAATATAGGCCCTCATATCATTTGTAGGTGATATGGGTTTTTTCCCTCCTTTCTTTCAAAGGGAGGGGATTTCATCTTGGGAAATTGCATACATTTAGGGGAGCAGCTTCTCCACCTTAACACTACTGGAGGAAGTCCTGCTTCCAGAGTAGAGGGAATGCACTTTTGGAAGAAAGTTTAGATTTTTCATCAGTATTAAGTCTCCAATGTATTTCTCTGAAACCTGAAAATTCATAGCCCTATTCCAGTTTCAAAAGAAGAATCTCTGTGGATGCAGCATCTAGGATATATGTTTTCTCTTGTAAGAAAAGCTACATTTCCTTACAGTTTCTTCGCATTTTGAACAAAAAGGACTTAGAAACAAACAACATAGCCCAAGCAACTGACTTCTTATATTGCATCGGGTACACATTTTATTCCTGCTACTCTGAAATATTGCAATTTAAAGTTATACTCAGATTGTACCGAGGACCCGTATACTTTTTCTGAGATAAGACCTTTGGGATTTTTTTGAGTTCAAGTCATGAGAAGAAGAGATTATAAACACATGTTATAGAGTTGTCCCAGCCTAAAATATATTCTGCAAATACATCTTAAGGTTCTGTAAATAAGGTTACTATACATAATCCCACAGGTACGAGTATTATATGAATATAATAAAGCTTAAGATCTTATTCAGTTTTCAGGTATTTTATGAGGAAAGATACTGCCAGATTCTCAAGGGCCAAATATTTCATTCAAAAGCAAGGAGATAATATCATACTCTGAACAGATATAGTAGTTAGTTTGCACAGCATCTCATAAAAGTGTAATTTGCAGACTTCAGGAGAAAAAAAGAAATGCTTTAAGGAACACAGGGAATATTTATGTAGCTACACAAATTACTTGGTTGAGTGGGGCTGCCTTTCCAGAATGATTTTAGAAACTGAAATTACTCCTTACAATATAACTTTTGCCATTATTGTTATCTCTTGCACTTAAAGATATTAAATCCTTGCCTTGAAATTTGGCTCATGAACATGCAATTATGATTAAAGCACTTCATCATCTTAGCCTATTAATTCATACACAGTAACTAGCCAAATTCCACTGCTCACAAAGTCTGGAATAAATGTTAAACTCAGTACAACACAGCAAATACAACCGCAGGGTGAGTACATACTCATTTTCTTCCAGTGACAACATCACCTCTGCTTAAATATGCATTTTTGGATCTCAAGCAATACACAGCAAAGAGCAGATGAATCAGATTATCTGGAAAATGAAGTGATTTTCACATTTTCAAACCAATTGTGAAAACAAAATTAATAGTAGGTTATTAATATGAAAGAAACACGTTTTTCTCATGCTTAATCAAAATTGCTCAGGCAAGTAGTTTCATTTCTTCTCTGCTCTCTCCCTGAATGAGCTGTCTCTCAGAAAAGCATGAAACATGTTACACTGAAGATTATATTGTTGGAAAACTTGAATTAGGTATCAGTAAACTCTAAGATTCAAATGCTAACCATGCAGGTATGTATGCAGAAAGGCTCTAGGACTTGAGTGTTAATATGCTCACTTTAATAATAAAGTTAATGAAAGCCATTGCTTCAGACAAGAACATATGCCTATCACAGTTGTATCTTATCTATCTTTAATACATTTAGTCAATATACAATGATGCTGAACATACCTGTGCAAACATACCTAATTTTTTATCCTGAAAGCTAATCAATAATATTTCTGTTAGCATACTTCAGCTTAACTATTGGAAACAAGTAACTGGTATTTCCTCCTTGTCCTATATTTGTGGGTACTAAATCCATATTAAGATGACTGCTAAGCCTTGTAATGACACCTCTAGGTGATGAAAAAAGCCAAAAGTCATTCTGAAAATGGTATTACTGTAAAGAGATTTTCTCTGCACTAGGTATTTTAGAAGACTGAGGATACCCCAAAAAGGTTTGCATCAGCTTCCAACGTCTCATGACCCAGGAGACAAGACTGCAGGATCAGTCTAACCACATACGTGCACAGGCAGCAAAGACAACCGCATACACCTCAGCCTCCCTGGTCAGGTAGGAGCAGGCTCTCCACAAAATACCCTTCCTTTTAATGGGAACATGGATTGCGAGTCGGTCTGCAGGTGTCCTGGGCTCTAATGTCTCTTTTAACACACAGGTGGAACAAAGCTATGCACACCCAAAAACCAGGACATGTAAGAGTAGTCATGAGATGCTTGAGAGCACAACTCAGACAAGTGACTGGACAGTAAACCAAAAAGCTAAGCACGTGCCTACACATCACAGCTCCCATCACAGTTACATTGGTTGCAAATAGGTATTCTGCAACAGAGACATCCCAACTGCCCAACTGGAAATTTTCCGCAGTGTTCAAAGCTACAGAGCATTAAATGATCACATCAATTGATAATGACTGAAGCAGGAATATAAAATAATTACCACCTTCAAGGGAAAACAGGAACGACAAAAATAATAACTAGTAGAGAATAAGGAATGTATTAATGTATAAATGAGAGACATGGCTAGAGTCTTTGAACCTGAGCTGCACACCCTCTGCGTGCGCCTTGTTCACCAGCACAGTGCTCACCAGGAGACACCACCTGCACAAGGAGCAAGAGATGAACACGTTACCGACCTCGCACAGCTCGGCCAGAGTCTGGATCAGCACCCCAGGGCTGGGACTTGTCTTTTTGCTCTTTCTCTTCTTAATGCCAGGCTTCTTTCTCAGCTTGTTCTTCACTGAAGGAGACCACAAGTTTTATCGGTTTAGCACAACAGAGGGGACAACCCAGCTCATCCTAGCAAGCAGCAGTGGTCTCCATGGTGGTACATGCTGATGGTGACCAGCACACAGACACCCCCTCTTCTCCACTCCCATTCTCCTCATCCTCCATTTATAGCTCAAAAATATCACCGTTCCACAGGCCACAGCACAGAGATGCTGCAGGGGTTCTCTGTGACTGACACTCCCTTGAAAATCATTGACTGGTGGTCAATATACTCTGTGAAGTAATCACTATTTTATTTGTTTCCCTTGGCTATAGTTCCCCGTAATGTTAAAAAAAAAGCCAAAACCAAAACCAACCAAACAAAAAAGCCAAAACAAAACAACAAATGAGGTTGTGTGATCAGAATTTCATGTAAACCTTCTGATAACTCACTCCCAAGTGATTCAAGTAGGAACCAGGACTCCTAAATGAAATTACAGCTCCATGTAATTCATAGTCATTTGCCAATTAATGTATTTTAGCACTAACCAATGAAAGACAACCTGGCAACTCTCAAAATACGTACATATTACAATAATGAAGGCTTCATTAGAAACCTTATAAAAAGTGACTTCCATATGTTTCACAAAAATTGGATGTTAGCTGTTCAGTGATTCTGGTTTTGCTCAATTATGGAAAGCACATTGCAAACATTAAAATAGTTAAAGAGTATATTTTATCTTCTTTAGGACTTGGAAGCTGAGGACAATATGTCAGCTGATCAGAGAACAAATTTTTGTCCACAATAACTCAAACTGACTGCTATTTGACAAAATTCTGTAAATCAATAATAGTGTGAACATTGTTGGTCTTGAACAAGACCAGTTGCAAAGAGACTACCTTTTGTCAGTAGCTGCTTTAATGATAAAAACAAAGAAGTACTCATTAAAAAACCGAGCAAACAAACCAACTACTGTTAGAGAATTAAAAGAATGCTTATTTTCTTATTTTTAACACTAAACAGATATAGAGCACATTAAGAAAACCATTAAATTAAGCTCTGTAGAATAGTGAATACTCAGAGAGGAAGAAAAAAAAAAGGTATTTGTTAATTGGTTTGGGTTGAAAGTGATGTTATCCTACCAGTTATATTCCATTGAGTTAGATTCTGTTGATTAAAAGTTAACTTATAAATCTGACATGGTTCAACCCAAATCAATAGAATTCCACTTACTTGCTAGAGGAACATTGATTATCAGGCTCATCAACTTCAAATGAGCAGAAACCGATTTACCAGTCACGAGGCAGAGCCAAATCAGACTCCCAAATACATGTTAATTCTAGTAGCCCTCCTCATAGACCTTTTGTACGTGAAGGTATCCAGTATATATTTTAATAATCTTACAAATACTATGAACAAACACAGAAAGCTTCAAAAGCTTACTTCCCTAGAGAAAAAGGAGAGAAACCAGAATTTTGAGGAAAGGGAAAGAGAAAGTCAAAGGAGAGTCTATGAAAGTGAATTTCTGGAAACAAATATATTCTAGAGGCTGCCCCAAAATGCATCCTCAGCACAGCAGGCATGCATGAGACGAATGGGTTGTCAAAGCTGTTAGGAGCCATTCATACTTTCAGAGCAGCCGTGTACTAATATGATTACCTGCCACACCAAGGGGCTCAACCTCCTGCAGTGTTTTTTACTAGTAGCTTGGTCAGGAAACAAATATTGGCCTATCTTGTGAGAAATATCAATATTAAATGTTACCTGCCTAGGAATTAAATGAAAGGTAAAAAGCTCAAACTGGCGCAGAATGGTAAAAAGGACAGGGGAATTGTACTACAAAAACGGAAACTTGGAATTTTCCCCTAGTGAACAATTTGATGGACTTAATTTAGTTTTAATCTTTCAAAAATATAGGATATTGACTTAAATCCCAAACTGAAATGTCATTTAAACCTTCCAAATGAAAGTCTTTGTTTAAAAATAGTCAAAGAATGTTTTTAAAAAATATATATATTATAGTAGCCCTCCTCATAGACCTTTTGTTCATGGAGGTATCCATTAAATATTTTGATAATCTTAACAATACTATGAATAAACAGAGAAAGCTTCAAAGGCTTTTTTCTTTTTTTAAAACGGGGAAATCTGTCAAAAGCATCTTTATTCCCACAACACCACTTTATATCCACATCTGCTTAACTCCTGGTGAAAAATCAGGGTAGCAGTACCCAAAATGAGCTACCTGCTCTGCAGTCTCCACAAGCCCTTCCATACTAAGTTCCTCCAGGACTTTTATCTTTTGGTTTGGTTTGGTTTTTTTTCCTAAAGGCATTGGCAGTTTCTTTTTTAACACAAATAATTTACAGACCCAACATAAATGTGCAAATTGTATTGATAATGCATAATCCAAGTTCCAAAAATACAACAGTATTTTTCTACAGAAGATCCAACAAATAACTAAAGGGGGAAAAAAAACCAGTGATGATACTGTTGCTAATTTTGTCAATTAATTAAGAGAAGAAAGGAAGTTAGAAAAGAATCCAGACAGCACAAGATTTCAGTGGTTGCTTTAAAACCAGGGAGATAATGAGTTTCTGAAGAGAACGTCTAGAAAATATTTTTAGATTTTGCAGAGCCCATAGACACCTGTGCACATCCTGACCTCCAGGAGAGGTGCTAAAAATAGGCTTCAATTTAGATTTACACTGCACCTTCAAAAAAATAGCCTTGTAGCCTG
The DNA here is from genome assembly GCA_013401275.1 of Pandion haliaetus. NCBI lineage: Eukaryota > Metazoa > Chordata > Aves > Accipitriformes > Pandionidae > Pandion > Pandion haliaetus. The sequence goes on along the minus strand of VYZV01038017.1, from coordinate 252,814 downwards.
CATGGCCATTTAGACAGCTATAAGTAATAGAAGAGCTTATGTAGGAATCATCTCTGAGCTCAGTGGTCAAACACATTTTGGCAACCTGAAGGGTGGATGATCAATTTTACACTTTGTTGCAGATGTCCATCTCATTCCTCTGGGGTGGCTGCTCCAACTCCAGCTGTCCTGCTGAAAGCTCTGCCCATGCAGACACCCCGCCGTGCCCCCGACCTGCTCTGCCGAAGTCAACAGCAAAACTCTTCCGACCTGCAAAAGCCACCGCCCGGTGCGAAGACCAACCAAGGTCTCTTCCAGTTCAAAGGCCAACAACGGCAGTTGGGCTAGAGGTGGTATTTTTATAAAACAAATTGCGATTACTGCAAAGAAATCCAGTGGTGGAAATTTGCCACAATCCTCATTTACCTGGTCAGTAACTAATGAGCACTGCATACATCGTTCGTAGCCTGAGCTTTCTGGCTTCAAGCTGCAGTGACTACATTTTCTGCCAGTGTTATCCCAGCACGGATCATTAGAGACCGATTGGGGAAGTCCTTTGCCTTTTCTCTGTTGCTTAAACAGACCTAGGGTTTTTTATATGGCTGGATTGCAAAATCTTTAGCCATTCTGGCAACTTTTCCCTGAACTCCCTCTGAATTTCCAAGCGGCTTCATGAAACGTGGACACCAAACCAGGACAGCAGCAGTGCCGCATGGAATTGCCCCGTGACAAAGAGAGTTTCTCCCCAGACCTATTCAGTATTCTCCTGTTGTACACTGCTTCTCAGGATAAAATCTCCTATCCTGCAAGTATCAGCTACATTCATTATTCTTAGATATATGACCTTACATTTGGTGGTATGAAACACATATTGATTGAATGCTCATCTGACAGGCTTGTAATTACTCAGGTCATCCCATTTACCCTTTTTAAATAATGGCAGAACATGAGCTTTCTTCCAGCCTATTGAAACTTCCCTAGTGATCCAGGACTTATTAAAAATAAACATTAATGATCCAAGGAGTAGCTCAGCCAGCTCTTAAAAATTTTAGGTGCCAGTTACCCAGACTTACTGATTTAACAGAGCCCGACAATAGTAGCTGCTGTTTAACTGCCTCTTAATCACTGCTGGAATATAAATTATTCCCTCCTGTGAGGCAGCGGCATCGCCCATCTCCCTCTCCACCGGGGAGTGGATGGACACACTGACAGCACTGTTTCCATCTGCAAATGGGCTGGTGCAACTTGTTAAACTTCTCTTCACTCCTGTCATATTTAAAGGACATTATGAAATAGGTTTAAACTTGCTGGCCATACATTTTCTCACACTCTTTTGCTTGTCAATCTTACAGTGTTCAACTCCTCATTTATATTCTCTGCTATATGCTCCTAATGGCCCCACTCCCCATTTGTTATAGAGTTTTTTGCCAAGGGGGGGGGGGTGGGGTGGAATTAGGGGAGTTTTATTGTTTTCATCTTTGTGAAATTGGATCTTTTGGAGAAGAGTAAATAAATTATTGACACTTTTTTTTTCCCATTAGCACATACTAGACAATCAAACCATGCTTCCCTGCACCAAGCAACCACTAACATTTCATTCAGTGATCAATTACTCTCTTACCATGGAGATAGGATCTAATATAAAGCTCCTTTTTGTTGGACGCAATGCATCTTGAGTTAGGGAAATGTCAACTACAGTTTTTAAGAAACACCAAGGGCAATCTCATACCAGCCACTCGAGACCTTCTCAGAGGAAAGGACCCAGCGATGCCACAGTTCTCCTCCTGCTCCTCCCATAAACCCACCTCCCTTCTACCCTGCGAACACACATTGCAAAACAGAGAGTGAAAAAAATTCTGTGGGATTTGTTTTCCTAGCAGACATGACCAAGTGCCCCATCCTGTATTTTAGCTATTAGAAAATTGAACTGGAACACCGATCGCTCACTTCTATTAATTGCCTGGGACTGACAAGGGTAATGCACTCTGGTCTAAGTGCCATTTCCCTATGCCTTCTGCCTACTTGCTTCTTCCAAAAGAGCAGAAAAAGCCACTAATTGTTATATTCAATACTGCCTATTTCCTGCAAGCAATATCAGTTTAATTAAATTTACATGGTTATAAGTGACCATTTCATTGCTGACATCTTCATTTTAAATGCTCCCTCAGTCCCCTACTGACCTTTTTTTTTTTTCTTAAGTTGTTTTCTACCCTTCCTGCTAAGCTCTTCACACTGTCCCAGCTGAGGCTGGCTGAAATAGAGGTCTTCTCCTTCCAGAGGCAGCAGAACAGCAATCCATAAAACCCAAATCCCATTGTGTGCTATCGCTGTCAGGGTATTTCCCTTTGCGCTTAGAGCATGAAGGGTCTTTGAGAAGAAAATTTGGACATTTCTCCTCTCTCACCCATTCAAATCCCCTAGAGTCATTCACAGGTGAAACCAGAGGCTGCAACGCCATTACCCTCAACAGAGATCATCATCATCATCACCACAGCAGGTACCTGAAGCTGCCGAGACAGGCCCTGCTGGCGATGCCCCAGCCCTGCAAATGCACTGCAGTGTTCTCCAAAGCAACGAGCAGCAACACATACTGCTACTTTAAGCCCAAAACCAGAGAGGATTGACCTGTGGGCGGCTGGCTGCTCCTCCCACACCACCGAGAGCCCACTCCTCCGGCACCCGCGCTCCAGCACCGAGGTTTAAAGCTCACCCCGTTCCCGTGTGCTTTTCCCAGGGCAGCCAGGGCCACGATTCTGTTGCAACTCAGAAACCTGAAAATCTGAATAAAGCAGCTTAAGACCCACCCCTCTTCTCAGCAGCTCTCACTTAGTTTAGCTCAGCTCTCTGCCCAAGCCCAGAGGAAATGCCCAAATGCTTTCTACTTGTCCCAGGCTCTGATTCCCTTCTGAACCCGCCTTTTCTTTGGGTCGGGCAGGAGGGTTCCTCCAGCCCTCGCTCCCTCCAGTTAGTGCTCAAAGTGGGGTTACGCCAACGCAGGCGAGGTTGCTGCTTCCAGCCGCAATCACTTCAAAGCGGCAGAGGTTGCCTTTGAAGGGCTGGAAGGACTAAAAATGAAACACAATTTTCAACTGCGTGAGCATGAAGGAGGGAGGAAGGAACGAGCCGCTGGGGCTGAGCATCACAGGTCCATCCTTAGAGCCGGTGCTCAGAAATCAGTTAGCATTCACCGTGCTGCCAGACGGCTCCAGTGCAGACACCGGGCAGCAAGCGAGCGGCTTGGCCGCTCTAAAAGAACAGCCATGTGCTAAGGATGCTCATTGCACCGCTCCTTCCCACCTCACCGTGCGCTAGCTTTGCCTCACAAGGCTCCCTGGCGAGGAGAGCAGCCACCAACATGGACTTCAACAACTGGTTCTCTTGCAATTAATGGGAACGCAATTTTCTTTTGTTGTTTTGACATATTTTTCATAAGATTATGTGGTTGGGGTTTTTTCTGGAACGAGGTAGAAAAATAATAGCAGCAGCGGTTCTTATAAATCACTTTTATCTGTAGGTTTCAAAGCACTTTGTAAAGGAAAAGATTACAAAAAAAAAAGGGTTTATGTACAAGTGAAGTAGGCAGTAACTGCAAAAACCCACCAGCTATGGCTATCGACTCTAGCAACCCTGCCAACACCAGCTCTATCCATAGACAGCAGAGGCATGCTGGGGACAAGAAGTCACACAGAAAGAAAATTGGTGTTCCTGTCTCAACTGCCATCCTCCTCTAGTAAGAGCTCATACCAAAACATTCACTTCGTCAGGGAAATGCATGCAACGTTGTCCATGCAAAACTTCTGCTTGATGTGTCATGCCACATTCTGACTGTGATAGTTTAGTAAAAAGAAATGTAAACACTAGAATTGGAAATGTCTTGATTATGAATGCAGTCTGACTGGACTTCTATCTTTGGGGACAAGGGAAGAGAGAAAAATCTTTTCTGAAGAAACAATAGTTAGCTTACTGAAAAACAAAACAAAACAAAACAATCCATGCTCCTGACTTGAGAGATAGACAAGCTGACAATGAAAGTGCAGCTCAGATTAAATATATTGTAGGCATCCCTTCAGAATTTGTGCCATGTCTAATTCACCTTGGAATTGAAGTCATCACATCTTTCTTTTCCATGAGAAGTGCAAGAAAAATAAAGGAAGTTTGGTTCCCCATGAAAACAGGGCAAATCTTTAGCACAATGGTAAATTATTTCTAATTCATTGCAAGGGACTCACAAAATAAGTGACATGGAGCTGTCAAGTAAAATTCATCTAAACACTTCTAAAAATCTCACAGGGAAACTTTCTTCTTCTGCAAAATATGGTTACAAGGAAGTGGGTCAACTGTATAAATCTAAATGTAAATTCCTCAGTATACCATGACTAAATGAAGCCATGAGGAAATCTCTGTTTAAAAATCTGTCTTGATTTGTCTTTAATGCAGACAGTATACTTGTAAGATTTGCACCAGAAACAAACAGTTTCAGTATAAGAACTTCTTAAGATCATGTGAGGGGCTGATTTCAGACCCCACTACAGAAACCTGACATCCTTGCATCTAAATCGACTGTGACTTTAGACAGCAGAAGACTGAGGCTCTTTGACCCCAGACCCGACTTCGATTCCCAGTGCTCAGTCCTCCTGCATCCTTACCTGCCAGCCAGACCCCAAGGTATGGCTGCAAGACACAAAACCCAGCCGAAGGATGCTATAAATATAAGAACAGATTTTTTTTTTTTTTTTCCTCTCCTCCTGTTAATTGCCTGGGTCTTGTGGCAGCTCTGTGGGCACCTGACCCCCGTTAGAGCAACCCTCAGGCTGTTCTTACTGCTACCTGCTGCGGCTGCCGCAGGAGGACTGCAAAGGTAAAACACCGCAGGGGCTCTGGCCACCTTCTTCTCATCAGACAGTACCTGTAGCAGGGAGCTTGTCTTCAGAGTCCTCCATTGGCTGTGAAGATGCATTTGATATGGAGTTGAAGCTGAGCAGACTGATTATACCACTGTTGCCATGTGCGTTAAGTCAGAGACAGAACTCAAAGCAGCCAAAAGGCAAATCTGGCCCAGTTTCTCCTCTTTCCCTCTGGGGAGAATTCAATCAAGAATTGATTAATGCTTGAATTCTCATCAAGAATTAATAAGTTCCTGATGTGGTGAAAATGAATAGTCTCAGAGAAGCAGCTAAGCTTGTTGTTTTGTACGAGGGGGGGGAAATTATATATATTTGGCAACTCTGATGCGATGCCTAAGTTACAGAGAAGGGGAATTCTGAATTCCCTGACTGTTTATGCTTTTTTAATAATGTAATGAAGGCATTGACTGAAGGCCAGTTCTCAGAAACAACTTGGACTGCTTCCACCACTGTTTTCTCAAGCTTAGGTACAAAGCCTAAGACTCCTTACAAGCATTTCGGGAGACATCCAGGCACATCCCTCCACAGCCTTGGTAGGACCCAGGTCCCAGTAAACCGGGGACACTGAAGCTCAAGATGCCTTTGAAGCATCTTAAATCTTGTGCCTTTCTGGAGCTTTTGCATTTTACTGCTAGGCAAGAGCGGCAACTGATGCTGAAATAAGACTAAAGGATGGGGGTTTGCTATGGGATTGATTTATTTATTTAAAGCCCCCAACTCTTGCTCCCTATCTTCACTGGCTGGAGCCCCCATTCCCAAAGGGATCCTCCAGCCTCAGGTGGGTCAGGTCTCCACGTCACACCTCCTGCCACAGGCTCCTCGCTCCCAGGTTACCTTGCTGGTGACCCAGTCCCACCAGTACAGGTACGCTGGAAGAGAATATAGACCAACATCCACCTGCCTCAGTAACCAGTTAGGTCGGCCCTGGTCATACCTGCAGAAGTAAAGCCACGAAGAGACAGGCAAACTCTGCTAGAAATCTTTCCCCAGCTCACGCACGAGGTGCTTTGCATCATTACGAGCGAGAGCTTTGGGGTACAAACGCCCAGGAAAGGAGCTACAGGGAGGTGGTAAAGTTCAGTGTTAAAATACAGCTGTACCCACATACCTACTGATGTCCAGCACTTGCAGGTTAGCACTGGGCTCGGGTGCTTTAGCTGCTCTGAAGTTTTTAAATCCTCAAGCAGCAAAAGTTTCAAGAATAAAAAATAGATGCTGAAATACAGTTAAAGAGCAAGAACTGGAGGCGAGAGAGTTGGAGGACACGTTACTGAGGTGCAGGGAAGGCTGTCATTCAGTCCAGGAGGGAGAAGACACAGGGAAATAATAATCTCGGGTGATTTCTTACAATCACTATGTCCTCAAATCCTTCCAGAGGACACAGCCAAGGAGGTTATAAAAGTTATTATCTGAAGAGACACAGGAACAAGCAATATCCCTGGCACAATCGCTACTTGTAATTATCTTGAAGCATTTCCTGGAAGAGTCATCATGCATGTTGCAGCATCTGCCTATTTCCCCAGTGTAACCACAGCAACACTTGCTTTTCTGCTCTGACTGGCAAAGAACAGAAGGGATTTGGGGATAATAGCAGGGAGCGGAAACACCAGGTGAATAGTGTGGAATATGAAATTCCAGACTGCATTTGTTTATATTTAGCAGTCGTTTGCTTTTATGAAAAGAGTTATCAAATAGTGATCATCCGGAATTAAAAAGCCAAGCGTGACTTTTGTTTGCATCACCAGCAGATGTTTTGGTCTGCAGAAGATGGCTGCATGAAAGATAGCTGTGCTACACTGCTCTCATTACCAGCCTGGAGGGATGTGGATTGTAAAATGTATCTTAGTGATGCCTCACAACGATGATTAAAATTAAGCTAGAACTGAATAAAATATCATTGTAAAGAAATAATTAAAAAGTCTAGACTGCAGATCTGTTACGTACAGGGGAAGGTTTTTTATTCTATTTTACTGCTTACTGTTCCTCTTGGGGTGGAAACCAGAAAAGAGGTTTCTCTTTTATTTCATTCATTTTCTTCCATTGCTGCATGAATGTTCATTTGTGCACATGCAACAACAGCAGAAAAATACATCCCCCAAAAACCTTTTGGAATATGCTCAATTTCCATGGCGTAAATGTGCGGGGTGGGGGGAGGAACTGTGCAGACGTGGGGAAAAGGAATTTGGGGAAGGGAGGGAAGGGCAGGTTTAAGACCACTAGAGGTTTTTTTTTCCCTCCCTCCGTGACAAGATCAGGTCCAATACTGATTTAATTCCACCTCAGATCTCTTTGCCCTTCCAGCAGCTTATCAGGCATAGCTTTGCCTAAAATCCACCCTTATGCATACAACTTAAAACAAAGACAGTGATTAATTTGTCTGGAAAGTCTAGGCTGAACTTCCATCGCGTTTGCATAGACACTTCACCTGGATGCAAGTTTTATTCTCCATATTCTTCTCACTCCTCATCTCCCAGCTACAAAATAAGCACTGCCACAGAAAACAGCATGGTCCCTGATCAAGGAGTCAAAGGACTTTATGTCCTTTAAAAAAAAGGGGGTTGGGGGAAGCATCTAAATAGTTTATAAATTACAAGAGAGAGAAAAATCCACTTATTTTTGGCCCTTGTTGCCATACATTTTCTTTCATTTACATGAGTAAAATCAGACCAGAAACTGTTGCTTATATCCATGGCACTGCTCTTGTCTCACACAACGTGAGGAACAAATAAAGCTGCACACTTTTCTCCATCTCCACATGGCTGTGGATGTCAAGAACACAGAATTTCTGTTCTTCCGTTCTCCCAAGCCAAGCCCTGGTCATTTTGTGTGGAAAGCCTCTCTTACAATAACAAACCTAGAAAATACACATTCTTCTCTCTGCCTTTCCCATATTTGAAAGTGTGGGTACAACAGAGTCTATGGGACCTATACCTGACTCCTTTTTTGTTTGGGGGTTTTGGGGTTTTTTTTGTTCTTGGTTTTGGTTTTTTTTTTTTTTTTTTTTTTTGGAAGGAAACCAAAATCCTGCTTGGAGCAGTGCCCCAGCCTCAGTGGGAGCAGCTGGGCTGGGAGTAATGGGGATGGAGCGGCCCACCCACATCACTCAGAGGTAGCCAACATGCTGTCTTTTGTCAGAAAATAGCTATGGGCTATGCCACTGCAGTAAAGCCCATTTCTTTGCCCAAGAAAAGTGTCACTAAAGGTTAAAATGAAGAAAAAGCACAAAGTCAGTCAATATTTTCTCATAAAAAGCCTCATCAATTTATCTATATATACACCAGTTAAAATGAGATGCAGCAAGTACTGATAGAAAGCGATAAAGAGAAACATTTAGCAACATTCTTGGTACTTTCTTTGACTGGCTGGATAACTAAAATACCTTAAAAAAAAAAAAAAAAGAGACATGATGCTTTAAGACTAATTGAACCAATAATCAAAGGCTGTCTCTAATTCCTGGACTAGGAGGTCAATTACTGAAATAAATTTGACAGCAGATAGATGGTAACAGTGTGCAATTACCATTTAAAGACTTGATAATTATGGCAAGAATTAGTCTGCATTTTCAACTGCAGCAAAATCCATCAATTTTTAGTAGTTATTATCTTGATTATAAGAAGAAACGGATTCAGCTATGTCTTGTCAAACTGACAGAAACCTGAAAATACAATGGGTGCTGATAACAGGCTGATGAAATGAACCAGTTGAGTTTAAAGTTTCCATTCCTTAACTGGAAACTTAAATTGCAGATGTGAGAAAATTTTAATGTTCAGAACATTCAGCAAGGATAGATGTAGACAAATTTAAACTCATAAATAATAAGACTGAGAAATGCATAATTTTATGAGGTTTGCGACAATTAGTCAAAATATGGGCTTCTCACACAGACATTTAAACTCTCAATTTTGAGAGTCAGAGTCAGCTACAGAGTCACAATCCTGCATATTTAAAGAATTAGTGTGTTCTTCTTCTATTCCCTGGGGCTTTATGAACCTCTCAGTTCATGGGTGCACACTTTCACAAGGTTGGTGAGTAAGGTTTTCTTCTTTAAAAAGAGAATTGAAAAAAAAAAATCTGAAATCTAAAATTCTTAGTAAATCACAGATGGCGCTTGACATCCTTTCTTCCTTGAGGTGGACTGTATTCTATTTGTCCCTATTGAAATAATCTGAAAACAGAACAGTTAAGATCTCCCTGTTATTCATAAATCTGCAGTCCAAGGAGGTTCAGAAGAGTCAGAATCTGGTAAACCCACAGAGACCCTGCTGCCCTGGGAGAATGAATACCTGCGCAGGAGAGCAGCAGCACTGCCCAGCCTAACAGAGCTCAGCACTAACTACACGCAGAAAAACCCAGAAAAATGTGTAAAACACTGCAGCTAAGAGGCATTGTGACAGCAACCATGACACTACTAAGAATTAGATAATCCATATACTTGGAGTCATTAAAAAATGCAATTAAAAAAGTAAACAGTTATTTGTTGGGGTTTTTTTTTTTTAGTAAAAATTTTTCAAGAAACATATCAAGAAAAATCAAAAACCTCAACAAGTGACAGTTATGGGAAATGAAACGACACAAACATTTTCAGCAAATAATTTCCTCCCCCCAAAAATTTATAACAAAAATCACTTCAGTTACTCCTGATGAGGAAACAATGAAAACAAGTGGCTTTAATAGCTGCTGTGATGCTTTCCCCCCCTCTATCTCGCAATGCTTCTCAAGACCTGTGTTCCAGAGTTATCCCCCTCCTCCGCTTGTCATTGCCACTTTCAGATCCCTTTGCAACAGTTATTTTTCCCTCAAAATTTTTTTTTTTAAGTTTTTTTTACATAGGCGAATTAGTGTGTCAAGTGATCCAACTTCACTGCACTTTATGTAAATTTATTTACTTAGTGGCCTCCTGGTTCCATGCTGAGTTTGGACAAATGTACTCTTTTTTTAAGTTATAAATAATTAACCAGAACTCCTGCTCTGTTGGAAGTTGCTACTCCACTGTCAGTCTAAATGGCCCAGTACTTTTTTTGTATAAATTGCCACTTAGAGGAAAATAAACGCTCAGAACAATGACTGCCTGAAGTCATAAAGGATAACATCCCTCTTACATGGTAAGCTTATTTTTATTAGAAACTGCACTTGTACTTTTAATTATTTAATAAATAATCACGAAAGGAGCTCACTTCAAAACACAAGCAATCTCAGTTACCATTTGTCCAACCACCTGCAGACAAGCAGCATGGCAGAAGTGCACAGGAGGGAGCAACACCAGTCATTCCCAGGTTGAATCCTGCACCAGGAGTGGGCTCAGGAACATCTCCACGCCAGTAACACACTGGTGAGGACCTCAACACCTGCACAGGTCTTCTTTACATCACCCCGAGGAGCAAGCAGGAACCGTTTTGGACAAATTATTGTGTCTTCAGCTAAATACTCAGCATCAGCCCTCCGCTGCTGCTTTCCAGCCAGAACCTTGTTTCCCCAGGGTGCCCAACCAGCGCTCCCCGGGCTCCTGCGCCCTGCCCGATGGAGCTGGGGGATGTGGCACAGGTCATGCTCCCCTTTGAGTCTCTCCTCTCCCAGAAATGACTATTTATTACATGGAGTCTTAAAACCTGCAGGTTAGTCTCACACTTTTTTTTTTTTTAAGCTTAAAAAAAAAGGTACTTTTTTAGACTTTAAAAAAAAAGAAAAAAAAAACCACAAACACCAAAAGAAGTCTGAAACAGTTCAGACATCTTGACCCACAGCAGTTGCAAAATCCCAGGTGCAGCTGTAAGTGGAGCACATTTTCCACCCTGAAGAGATGAGGGAGGTTACAGGCGGTGAGAAAAGCACATGGTGAGGAAGAAGCTCCAATACAGCACCAACACAAGCAGGCTGGAATTTTTCCAAGCCTAGGGACTGGGGAGTTGAGGGATCGATATAGACAGATCCTGATAGAAAGTCAGGAGGAAGAAGAAAAAAAACCCCAAATTTTGCGCAGGAGAGGCAGCCCTGCTGCCTCAGGGATAACAACAAACCTGGTTCAGAAGAAACACAGAAGATCAGCCGTGTCACCCAGCCGGGAGAAAGGGGAAAACCCCGCAGCGCACGCTCTAAGCCAGCCCTAGAGGGGCAAAGCCCTTCGGTACAGGTCACAGCCCCGAAAAATCTCCCCAGCAAGGTCTCCTGACCTTCCCACCTTGCTCTTTCAGGTAAAAGCAGAAACAAATCCATTTTCCCAGCACTGGTATGCTCTCACCTGGGGGGCTGGGTCAGCTCCCTTCCTGCAACTCCAGCTCCATCCCCAGCCCAGCGAACACATGGGAGACCTGGCCTCACCTCCCACTCCTGCTCTCGTGCAAGGAGCTGTAACACGGCCGCAGTGCTTGCTCATCCGTCAAGAGGTGATGAAAACACTTTGCAGTCATAAAGGTAACTGCAGGCCAGATTGGAAGGAAGGGCTACTGATTTGTTAGCAGGATAATTAGTAAAGGAGTACCACCTGTGTGCCATTTCCTTCAGGAGGAGCAATTGGAAATGAGCCAGTTTTTATTCTGGCCAAGCCCTGCTGGCTGCAGGAACGTGCACAGCATGTAACCCCCTGCAGATGCAGAGCTTCCCCGCTTGCCCTGTGCCAGCCACAGCTGCTCCTTGCTTTGCACCCTCCCGCTCCTCCTCACCTCTATCCCAGGTGAAGAGCGGCTGTCAAAGTCACCAGCTTTTAGAGGTTTCAGTCAGTGAGAATACTGCAAACATGCTGAACAAGCGTTGCAACGCAAAGCCGTGGAACTCCAAAACAAGACTGGGTTGTCAAAGCAAAACCAAAAAAAACCAAACAAAATGAACGGCTGCATGTATTCTGTTTTGAAATGTTCCTGCTTTTATGTCCCAAGCAAATGGGGAGAACCATGCTGCAACCCCCAGGCTGAGCTGAATATGCAGCGTAGGAGTACAAACTCTACAGGCAATTTTTTTTTTTTTTAAGTGCAAAGAATTCTGCAGCCAGGCAGGAACGTCTCCTGCGCCCACAGAGGTGCTCTGCAAAAGGAAGCAGCACAGCAGGTATTGCCAGCTGGGCACTGTGTGGCCAGGCACTGGGGCAGAGCCTTTTTTTTCCAGAAATACTTGTATCTCTAGGCAGTGATAGGGTGGGACAGCTCTGGTCTGCAAGTTTAGCCACATCAAAGGGGGATGTGGCCTCGGGGAGGCCACCAGGGCCTCCAGCATGGCAAAACCAACGCACAGGTCTTGTTAAATTAGGCTTATAAATCTGCAGAGCTTACGCATTTCCAACAAGTGAGACTGCTGGTATTTCCCACTGGGTGACTGACTGACTTCTCTGCATTTCAAGCTTATTAACAGATGGTAAAAGTCCAAAAGCTATGACATTTCGCTGTAATACTGAAGAACAGAATGAAATGTTTGAACATTAGAAATGATGCTCTGCCCCCAAAATAGTGCCAATAATGCCAACTTGGTATTAAAAGCAAAATATCAAAAAAAGGTATATTGGTCCCATAATTTCTCCTTAAGGTTGTGCTCGGGGATTTGTTGGCTGGGTGTCAGCAGAGGTTGTGGGATGCGGTGAGCTGGGATCTGCGGCCCATGCACCTGACGGTGGCAGCAGCACCTTTTATCCTCACTCCAGTGAAGCACATGATTGTAAGACTTTTTCCTCTCCATTACGTTATTGAGAAAAGTGTAAATCTTATTATTCCAGAATATGAAGAATAATAAAAAAAACTTGGGATGCCCTTGATGCCTTCCTGAAAGGTGAATGCTAGTTAGCACAGTCCTACCTCTTTCTGCATTTGCACTGAATGTATTTAAGAGTTTTTGCAGGTGAAGAATGCCTTAAAAAAAGTCCTGAAACCTTCCTACTAAAGTAAAGCAGCTAAAAACATGAGGAAAAAAAATGTACAAGAACATTTCTTTCACTGAGTGAAACACTCTTACTGTAGCACAAAGACCACGCCAGCATTCGAAGCCAGGGATTATTCTCTGTGTGAGCAATTTGTCTCACACTGGAGCACTACTTAGATGTTTCAAATTTCTGTTAAATACCTTTTTTTTAAAAAAATGGGTTTTTTGCAGCAATATCAGCTGCCATGGATTTGTCTGCTGACTTTTAATGAGTCCTCAGTAGCGGTAGTTTTGCTGTTTCAGGTATCAAATGGGTGTACCTGTGTGCATCATGCGGGTCCTGCCTGGTTAACTTCTCTCCATGGACGGGCAGAGTAGAATTAAAGAACAAAATCATGTAACACTGAATTTTCTGGGGGGAAGCGGGGGAAGAGAGGATGACCATTTTAATACTCAGTAACAAAAGAACTAAGGTATTTTGCTTTTTTCCTATTTTCCTTGGCAAACAAAGAACATTTGTTATATTTCTGTATAATGAATACATACAGGTTTCAGACTTTTGATGTAAGTGGAGTTTTCCCTAAGGGATAAGAAGAAAAGAATGAGTATTATTGGGTTTCTAGGTGCCTGGATATTTCTAAAATTGCCATTATTATGGTGATCTTTAATGAAGAGGAGTAGAAATTCACCCTGCTAATCTTTGTAGCTACATTCTACCACGTATAACTGGATCAGCTCCTTTCACCTCCATTCATGCCTGGTATGTTGAGCTTTTTTCTTCCATTCATGGCTAACTATTTTCATACTGGATAATGTTATTTTTGCAGGTATTTCACATGCCACTTAGCTTAAAAGTTCTGTGTGCTTAGAAGGTTATGTGAGGTTATCCGACAGAGAGTATATAATGCATTGTATAGATGCCAACATTGTATAGGGTGATAGTTTGATCCAGGAGATGATCATACCATGAAATAAATGAGGCATTTGAATTCAGGGTGTTTGCAGTTCAGGTTCATCCCTGCTTTGGTGTAGATCATCTCTAGGTGGTTGCTTGTCCGTGGTGTCCAGCAGTCCCAGCGAAAGCCAAGGGCAGCTCGACCTTGGTGCAGGGCCAAGAAAACCCCCATAGACTAGAGAGGGCTATGAATGACAGTTAAAACAGATTCCCAGCAAAGAAATGGTATCAGGAGGAAAAAAAAAACAACAAACAAACGCCCCCAAAAAGACCAAAATGAAAGAGAAACTTGCTGATTGCAGCTAAGGCTTTTGAAGATTACACCAAGTCGAACTTTTATTAGCAAAGTTGTATTTCATGTAAAATGAAAATATCTTTTAAAACCATACGTGCACATATGCATGATACAAACAGCAACTACAGTACAACACGTTTCTCTAAACTTTAATAAATGCACACTAACATTTAGCTCAAAAAGTAACATTGTAATGGTGACACCACATTTGCTTTGATCTTTTCTCATGAAATTACAAAGTATCTTGTTTAAAGTAATAATAACAAACAACAAAACAGACAGTATGCTTTGGCTCAAACCCACCTACTGGTTCCTGCCTGAAAACCGAACAAATCAGTGCAGATCACTTGAGACTTTTACATTAAATATACGGAGCTGCAATGTAAACATGTACTGGTACTCCAACACGGTTTATACGTCTTATTTTGAAATGCTAAACATCAACAGAGATGCAGCTGAAGGCTTGATCCATTGTCAAACAAAGGAAATTCTCTTGCCGTGAAGAATTGCCTTTCTTTATATCCTTTCTTACAGGTACGTAGAATAATCTAAATTTACCACTCCTCTGCAAAATCTTGACTATAAAAATTACGATGAGGGTTCCTTTCAGAAGCGCGCAAGGATCAGTGAATGTTATTCTAACTTTAGTTTACAAAACTGCATGTGGAATTACTGCTAGAAAACCCCACCTTTTTATATAGAAAGATTGTGCTAGTATTTGTTTTCATCTCAAAAATAAGGTTGGCCTGAAAACTTCCATTAAAACCTCTCATGCATGGGATCTGACCCATTCACTCAATGGAAGTAGTTATCAGAAAAAGAGCTACTCATTAAAATTTGTGTAATAAGAACACAACAGAACAAATATCATAAAACATTAAATGATATGCTAATCAGATCCATTTAAAACGTGAGTTAAAAGAAGGTTTTTTAATTTATTATACATATACACATTTTTATCCAGAGGGGAAAGTCATTTTCTGATTTAGTTCCTAACTCTGCTCTTCCTAAAGATCCAGGCCCCAAAGGGCTTTGATACCTAGTCCTGTACCGTTATCCTTGCTGAAGAGCAGAGTCAAATGAAAGTGAGGATTTCTTGAGGCTGGGCCCCCAAATTTTGCCAGAGACTGAAGCTGGAGCCATTCCTACCACTTCTTGATTGTGCAATTACATCATATAAATATCTTTTTTTTAATAAAAGCTTACGTCTGAGGTTACAACCCATACCAAATCAATGGTACGCTGCTCTGTGAAAGCGAACGGCTCACTTCATGGGACCTAGCACACGGTGGGGGAGGGTCCCATTAGTTAGGAAGAGCTGATTTTATTTGCTTAATCTTATGCACAGCCAAAACTGCATGACTTTTTGAGAAACATCCATCCCTCTCTTGTTCCAGAGGCAGCTACTTAAATCCACAAGCCAGGATTCCAGGGGCCAGGGAAATGCCTCCTCCTTGCTGAATGAAATTGTATCCTGGGTTGACTAAGATATCGAATCTGAAAGTGTCATTTCCCCTTTCACACCTGTACTGCCAGCAAAACGTAATGGCATATCATAACCAAACGTAACCAAACTAAGAGCCATGGCGCTGGGTAATTAATAATTCCCTGTCCAGCATGGCCTGCATGCTCGCACGGCTGGCCGTCCCTGGCTCCCTCCTCCCAGCAGGCAGTCTGAAATTCCTTGCTAGGTATTAATTAATGAAATCACCACAGATTTCCATCAACTAATTTTAATAAACACTCCTGGCCAGAGTTTAAAAAAAAGTCATTGGATTTAATGTACTATTTCAGACCTGCAGTACAGTTAGCAATACTTTTTATTCAGCCTACTTGGCCCTGCTTCCTCTCACCTGTAGCAGACTGCCCGAGAAAAAAAATGCAGCCCATCTCCTGGCAATGACAAAAAACTGCTCAGGAAACCCTAAGCTTGCTCTGTCAGTTTACTTTTGAAAGCAAATCTCTAAAAAACCATTAGTATCCTTCACTTTCCAAGGTGCACTGTGTGAGTGGTACCCTTACAATAGGAAATAAAACCCCAATGGGAAGAAAAAAAAGGAAAAGAAATTATTGGGAAAGGGAAAAAAGCTCAGGTGAGTGAGATTCCCCAGGAGTTTTAGCCATTTGTTAAATATTCATTGGGCATATTCCTCAAAAGTCAGTGCACACTGTACAAATTCCATTGCACATCTTTTTGTCACTGTATGATTTTTAGGCCTTAAGGCGTCGTGAAACACCAACATTAAGATTTAAGGCTCTGAATTAAAGTTTTAATAGAAAAAAGCACTCATACCAGCACAGATGAGTAGCACATCACAGGAACGTCATAAACATCGCTTAGCAGCAACAGAACAATTGATAGCACAGGGAATTTATATTCATTATTCGATAATTTGACACTCACTAATGCGACTGGAAATTTGTGTCTGTTTAACATAGGCGTTTTCTGGGACAAGGAGCCTAGCTGATCCACAGCGACCCAAAATACCAGAAAATGGACGACCGTGTCTGCGGATGGGTCGCATCCAGCCTCACCCACATGTGCCTGCCCGAAGCTCTGCCCTGGTTAGTGACGCTGCGGTTGGGAGAGCTCTGCCAGGCGCAGGTACAGCCCTTCCCCAGCCCTCGGCACAGGGAGGGTACCGAGCCTTCGGGGGAGCCCACCCCGAGTTTCCTCCCTAATTTTCTTCCTATTTCAAAGCCCCTGGATCTTGCGCCGGTGAGGGCGATTCCTAAAGGACATACATTAAAAACAGCCCCAAGCTTGCAGCAAAGGCTGTCACAAGCTTAATAAGTTCATAGACTTCATCTGGTTTGGGCTGCAGCAGACAAGAGTCAGCAGATAAAGATTCTGGTGGGAAATGTCTCTGTTGACGGGATGCCAGCTTTCACAGTTCTCCAATCATGCACTCCCTTCTTTTTAAAATGAAGATATTTTTTTTTTCCAAAATAAAAATTACTTTGGACTTTTTCAGCATTTGGATTGAGTGAAATGCAGAAAATAAAACTTTATAAATAATAAAAACCGAATTACTTGGGTCACTGACATGGAGTGGGATGATTTTTGACTCATTCTTTTATACTCATACACATGGCATCACCGGGGGGTTCGGGCTGGCTGTTTGGGATTTGCTTTTTGCAAATAGAGGCTATACGAAAGGCCCTTACAAGCTACAATAAAAAAAAAAAACAAACAACAAAGCAACAGAGGAACAGATATACAGAACCATCAAGCACCAAAGGCCATTTATTGCTTTCTGAAATCGATGAGCGCGGGGGAGCAGCCCCAGCATAAGGGGAGCTGTGTATGAACCCTGGCCTTTCTACGGGTAACAACCTGCATTTCTGTGGGCAACTAACAGGTCTTAATTGTAGCCGTTCCCGGAAACTCGTAACCGTGTGAGTAATTCTTGCGTCCCCTCTTTCTGCCATTGAAGTAATGGAGACCATGAAGGAGCCATTGGGGATATTTGCCTAATTACCATCACGACGCAAAATGGCTTTTAGGATCTATTCCTCCTGCAGTAAGTATTTAAAAAATATTATAATTGAAGTGACAGTCATTTGTAAGCGCAAGAAGAAATGAAGCCGTATTGATATTCTACTCAAATAGGCATATTCAAAAATACAAATGCTTTTAAAGAAGTTCAGAAGATTCCAATACAAAAAGACCAAAAAAATGTGCTGTACAGCTTTGCTGAGTTAGTGTTGGAGAGGCAAAGAAAAGGACTGGGTTTAAACCAGCATTCATAAACAAAATATAAAAGAAACTATACCATAATATTTTCTCTTTGCTTTTGCTTTTGTTTATTTAACTATGAATAGCTTGAAAAGAAATGATCTCTTGAATGTCAGGTAGGTCTATTTTATGTGATACTAGAAAGATGTATATGACTGGTATACGCACAACTCCTTCTGAAAACTAGTTTTGCTGCCCCAAACTGATATTGAGAAGCAATTCTATTCATTCCTACACAGCTATACAGACTCATGCTAGCAACATGTCTCATTTCAAAATAAAACAAGGCTGATTTTTACTTGTGTCAATATTAATATCATATGTACAACGTCTCTGTGAAATGTATGCTAGCGCACAAATATACAGATATGAGACAGACAACAAGCATTTTGCTTAGAAATGCAGCTTGCAGAGACTCGGGAAAACAAAATATTTTCTAATGGTGGTGGATGGGAACCCTGTTTTGCCTTGCCACAGGAAAGATACTGCAGCTTAACTTATTTAAGGAAATAGTGCCAGCTACTGGACAGAAGATTCATCCACAAGGCCAGAGCTTTGTCTTTTAAGAGCAATTTTTCTGTGGATAAAGTTGCATCTCTAAGTATTGGTAATTGCAGTCACCTGTAACCACTAAAATAATTTTAGGGTATCATAAGAAAAGGGGTTTATTTCTTTATGAAAAATTATACAATATATAGAATATATTTCTCCAGTATTTTAAATTCTCTTTTTTTTTCTCTAGTAGGATGCATTGTGTCACTTTGCAGAGTAACCTGTTGTTTTTGTTTGATTTTCTTGTTGTGCTATAACCTCTACAACGCCGAGGCCACGGTACGTGAGGGAATACTACATACAAATGTATGTACAAAGTGACAACAGCCATACAGGAAAAAAAAAAAAATACTACACAGAGAAACATATTCCAAACCTAAGAAACACATGGAGTAGCAGTTAAGAATACAGATGTAACACTGAGAAATTCTGTTTTGGCAAGACCGAGTAAGACATTTTGTATAGTAAAGAATTATTTGTTTTGTTTTAATTAGAAGAAAACACCTAGAAATTAGGATAGAAAATCATCTTTTAGTGGCAGTGACTTATTTTTTATTACCTGGATGTCAGGTCCCTGACTGGCTCAATTGGCAGCCTGCTTCCAATCACATGTGGCAACTGTGGAGTACTAATCAAGATAAATATCACAATTAAACACGAATCATTCTTGCTCGTATTTTAGGCGTGGAGAGGAAACGTTGCGGTAGAACTCCCAGTGCTTTCCACTGATCCTTTTTCCTTAGATCCAGAATAAGCTCCAATAAATGAACCATCTTCATTGAACATCCCATGCTCCCCTTCTCCATAATCTACCAGACTATCAGCACTTTCAGTGGCTTTAATGTCCCCGTTAATTGACTGGAGGCTGCCTTTCAGCGGCTTTTCATCGCTGTCACTACAAAACAAAGAAACGCCTTTCCAAAAATCTAGCTTTTAATTGAAAGTATGGAAACTGCTCTTTTATTGTGAGAGCAAGCAACAGGAGGGAAGAGCGAGGGAAATGCCTCTATGTGGGTTGTACATTGAGAATGGTCTGACCCTGTGAGTCCTGCTTGGTCTGGTGCACCTCAAGCAGGTCATGCACACCGACCTGAATTCCCCACGTACGTGATTTTGGGATTATTACAACAATGGAATTGGATAAAAAGGCAAACATCAATGAAAACTACATGTGTGCTTTGCTTTTTCCCTTTTTGCCTTGAACAGATGGAAGAATGGCCAGAAAGAGGACGGGAAAGAAAAGGAAATGCTGGAAAGGATTTGAGGGAACTGTTCCAGCACTCAGTGCTGTTGTCAAGTCTTCGGCACCTTACAGAAAGAGACATTTTCATTTTACAAAACAGTGGGCAATATTCAGGGCCTATTTAGTTCATTTTTCTTTTGAGGCGGGTGGGTGAACTGACGTAAAGGTGTGGGATGAGGCATCAGCTATAGGTTATATCTCACTGCTTTGTGAGCATTTGTTTCATTTTAGATGACTAACAAAGGGGCTTTTTTCTGTTTTTTCATTTGTTCTGCTGTTATCTTATCTTGCTTTAACTGATAGAGTTTCCCCCTCCTGAAGGGGAGGAACACGGAAAATTGAAAGCAGAATCAGAGTGTCTGTATCTGCTCATATGCAGTCTATGTTCAGTGGCAATTTCATGAAAAAGGACAGACCCAGCACCAAAATTCAGGAAAAAAAAGGAAATTCCACTGGCCATTCCTCCTAATGGCACCACAGAAGAAGAACCAAAGCAGTCTGACTTCTCCTGACTGAACACGACATTTGGGGAGATTGGGAACATAGATTAAAAGATTACAAAAAAACCCCAAATTAGGCCTCTGAACTAGGTATGTGATTATTAAATTAGGGCCCTTGCTGATGCCAACTCAGTGTTAAAGCTTTGGTAATGTTAGCTAAGGAAGGACAGAGAAATGCACCTGAACCTTACCTCTTCAGCATACAATCAATAATGTATATAATCAATACAGTAAAAATATTTGCTACTTTTCTACACATGGCATTCCTATTTATAAAAAAGACAAGTTTGGGGGGAAAGGAGGGGGTCAAAGTTATTAACCTCAGGACTTTCTTACCTTTCTAAATATTTGTCCCATTAGAAAGCATTAAAAATTAAATAAAGATGAAATTATGCAGAAAAAAAAATATTCCAGTACAAATAATGTAGTATATATAAGAGGGATTTCAACAGAAATGTTATGCCCTTAAGGCCAGCAACACCAGTTTTCCAGCATGGTTCTTATAACTATCCATTTTTCTTCATACCACAGTTATGTAATATTGTAAGCTTTAGTTATTTTAAAGAAGCCAAAGTGATTATTTCAGTTCTCCAACAGAAACTTCTGTAGTGAGGTTTGTTTGGGTTTTTGCCACCTCTTAATGTATTTCAAATTTCTCTTTGTTTTCTTCCACAACTGAACATTCCCCATATTACACAAATTGGGCCTGACTGCGTTTCAGAAACCCACCAACGACATAAAAGTCTTTCTATTGACTTCAATGGACGTTACAGCAGGAATCCAAATTATCATATATATTTACATTATTCATACAATGCTAATTAAAAAAAAAAAAAACAAGTGGAAAATAACCATTGATACACCAACATTTACTTATTCCCAACCTGGATGCAGTTAAGTATACTGGATATACCTTTATATTCCTATTTTCCACTCCTATGAGATTTGCTTTGAAAATAAAAAATAGTGTTTAATTGCATGCTATAAAAATGTCCTAAATAATGATGACATCTGGAAACAAACAAAACCCCAACAAACACAAATGCTTGTTAAAGCAGGTCCTATTTACCTATATTCCCCAAAGATTTCATCTTTTATTGATTGAGCTTCAGGATCTGGATGCAAATCTTCTTTTTCTTTCACTGTACAAATAAAATAAAGCACAGATCTGTATGCCATGTTCCTCTGTGGACTTTTCTTTTTGCAGGTGCAATGGGAAAACTGCCTTGTCATCACCTGCAGCCTAACCTGGAGGGCAGCACCTCACACTGCGTGTCTGGCTGGACACAACGAGCATGCTTCCATCAAGAGTTTGGGGCCATTCCCTAATTTTTAAGAAAGCTAGCAAGGGTTTACAGAATCATAGAATGTTTTGGGTTGGAAGGGACCTTTGAAGATCATCTAAGTCCAACCCCCCTTGAAATGAGCAGAGACACCTTCAACTCGATCAGGTTGCTGAGAGCCCCATCCAAACTGACCTTGAATGTTTCTAGGGATGGGGCATCTGCCACCTCTCTGGGCAACCAGATTTATACTTAAATATTTATACTTCAACCCTTACTCACTGCTTTGAAAATGACAGAATTACTTTTAGCAAAATATTCTATTGCTAAGCAGTTTGGCTGCCCATGGAAGTCACGTCAGTTAGTACGTCAAGTAGCAGTTATCAGGTGGAAAGTGAGCAGGTAGCCCAGCCAACGGCGGCTCAGAGGTGCAGCTGGTAGGGACCTCGACTCTACAACTGGATTAAGTACTGGAAGATTCACTGAGCACTATCAAAGGCCTTAGCAAGATCTCTGACCAGCACACAGCACTATCTCACCCAGAGAGCACAGCTTCACTTATATTCATTAGAATCTATTCTGCGGATATTTATCAAAAGCTGCAAATCCTAATTGGATGTTTCTGCTTGTGGCTTTGCAGCCTCCAGAGGTAAAAGTCTGAAGGATGCTTGTTATTAACACATGAACATAGCAAAAGGACAATAAATCCATTTACCTGAATATTTTCCTCCTTTATTTCTTCTGACAAAGCAAATAGTTAGCAGCAGTAGGGTGAGCAAAGCGATGGCACACATCAGTCCAATAAACCACCCCTGGGTGGAAATTCCATCGTAAATGCCAGCATAGGCTTTATGAAACAGAAGAGGAGTAAAAAAGAAGGAAATTAATCAGAGGAAAAGGTCATCACCCTGCTCTAACATGAATACATAACATGTTCTTCACTGGATCCTAACTGAATCAGTCTATCACTACTCACTGTGTTCAACTTAAAGAAATGCAAGACAAAAATATGTCCAGAGCATGACATTTTTAGACTTAAGGGCAATGCGCAGTCTACAAGGCACAGTACAGACATTTTGGAAAGGTAATTCTGAGGGAGTAGTTGACTCAAAGGATTAATGCCAAATAGGAAAGCTGAACAGAGAATTGTTAAGCCTCTCATGCAAAAGCAGTTTTGCAAAAGAAATAGAGTTAAAAGTGCACCTGATACATGCAAAGCACTGGACTGGCACACTTAAAATGGATTATATCGCAGCACTATCCTTTCAAAATCACATAGGAGGGAAAACTGTTTTGTAAAGGTTTGTCATTGTTCCGGGCTATTATGCGTCAAGTAAAGCATAGGACTCAGCCAAGAGCCACGGATGCGTTTATGCTCCCATGGGATTCAACTGCAAGGGTCAACTTAAAAATCACAGAACAAAATGATGATTTTGGTACACTTTCACTGCACAACTTAAGATGTAACCTCAGCATTTATTTACATTCAAAATAAATCTTTTATCACCTTGAAGGGTTTCATGTCTCACCTCTCCCCCTTGTCTCAATTACATCTTCAAAAATGCTATTGTTATCAACCCAATTCTTAGTCACTAGACGAACTGTATATTCAGTTCCAGGCTCAAGTGCCTCAATGGGGTGAAACTTTTGGGTGGGCTTTACTGCTTCTGAAATCTTGCCGATCCCTTTACCTACGGAATGTACATATTCAAGTCATATTAATTAATGGTATTCATTGAACAAAATGCCTGTGAAATGCACAGTTACAAATTATGAAAATAACACACAAATACGACATACAAGGATTTTTAACATTTGTCATCAGATAATCTGATTTTCAAAAGCAGGCAGTAAAGTAAAAAACATTCCCCCTATTTGATTTTTAATATTCCATCAGATAAAATAAACAGCAGACTGAAGTAATCCTGATGTTTATGAAGGGGTTGGTACATTTCCCAGGATGAAAGTTAATATTGATGGGGGATTATGAATCTGCTTTGACTAATGCGTGCTTAAAAAATTACAACTTGAAAATGGGCTTGCTTTGTATAGATAATCTGGGGTTTGATGCTTCTTCCATTGAATTGAACTCAGCAGGGAAGCACAGACAGCTTGTTATGTGGAAATGGATTCTTATATGTCTCGCAGAAAAAATTAACATTGGGATTTGTACTTGTTTCTCTCCTGACAGTGATTTTCCATGTCCTTTTAAATACCACAATGCCTGCACAAAGCACTGTTTTAGATATAGCTGAAGTTTGCTTCCAAATTGATATTTAGGCACTTAAATGTTCCCGATGAGGTTAATAGTCGATTAAGAGGTAGAAGAGAAATTCCAGTAGCCCCAGTTTAAGGCCTTTCTACTTGCAAAACACCTACTGTAATTTCTGTCTGTGTTAAGATCGCAGGGTATTAAAGCTTTTTTAAAACAGCTTTTGTGGATGACAGAAAAAAGGACATCTACAGAAGTTAGCAATCACTGCCTGAACATGAAAAGCCCATTCGTACGAGCAAATGCAGAGCTGTGTGTTGACATGGGGGATCTCTTCAGTCACCCAATGGGCACAACACGGCAGTGTGCCTGCCCTCGGTGGCAGGGGAGCGAGTTTGGGGACTGCACGTAGTAAATATAACTCTTTAATTGTGTTCAGTTGCCGAATTTGCCTGCTTAATCCAAAGTCGTCTAAACTAAGGACTGAGCACACAATATAATTTGAAAACTACTTGACCAATTAGCCCTGACAGTAAAACAAAGCTCGTTAATACTTAAACTAGTAAACAAGCAAAGCAAGAAGCTTTCAGAGATTAGGCTTAGTTGACAGCTGAAGGAAAGAAAAATAAAGATTAAGATGAATCCAAGCACACTCAAAGCAGCAGTTCAAGATAAGTTTTCCAAGGCAACTATACTTGTATTACAATAAGCAGTTAAATTAGTAGACCATTGGGACCCAGAGAGAACACATACAGCTGAAATGCTGCTGACACTGAAGCACAGCTTATTAGCATAAATTAATCCATCTGTCGGTAATTTTTGCTAAATGAAGTATGTGAAACTGAGCTCTAATTTTTAATCAAACTGCAAATTAAGCAACAGGATACCACAGGTATATTTTAATTACATGTTCTGAAATCAAGACGTCAGAAAAACGTATTCCATGGAAACACTATCCATAAAGTAACAAGAATGAATGTGAACCTTCAAC
Organism: Pandion haliaetus; assembly: GCA_013401275.1. NCBI lineage: Eukaryota > Metazoa > Chordata > Aves > Accipitriformes > Pandionidae > Pandion > Pandion haliaetus. The sequence continues at coordinate 228,322 of VYZV01038017.1, read as the reverse complement.
CCATTGTGTATTTAATACCCTATAACACTTATGCATGACACGATAACCACATGGTCCAATTTCTACACATCGCAAGTCTTCTTTAGGAAGCATTTCTCCTGAATTCCTGGTAAGCAAAATGCTTAACCCTGAGCCCAGTGGTAGCCCCCAGCTGCAGTCCGTTGTGCATCTTCTGAAACCAACTTAACCAGTCCATATCTATCCCCTATTTATTTCCAGCTCGTGCCAGCCTCTTCTTTTTGAACGGACCGCTCTTTACAGAAGCAGAAAGGGGGGAACTGATATGGCTGAAAAATAACGCTTTTCTGCCAGGTTATTGCTTCAGCTGTATCAGCCCCTCCGGCCGTGCCGCTGCCCCAGCACGCCGAGCAGCGTGGGGCTGGGACGCGCATACTGGAACGAGGGCTTGAGCCCAACCTGACCTGGGACTGGGGATTTACCATCGACTCTCCAGGCTGTTTAACATCACCTATCCCAAAACACTAAACAAATCTTTTTCTTTAAAACTCAGTACAGGTGTCCAGTGATGGGTGATTTTGAGGTTTCTTTCCACGCGATTTCTTTCTGGTCTCTGTTACACACTCAATATAGTACCTATAGAGGAGAAAGCATTGCTAAGTGGGGCAAGTTTGGTGGTTGGAATACAAAAAGCAGTGTAGCATCCTGAAAAATAAAAGCAAAGATATACAGATAAGGAAAAGCTCAACAGACTGAAAGGTCAGTGAGCTGCAGAAATTAGCTTCAGAAAATTGAAAGCAGTTGGGTTAGGTTTTTAATCTACAATAAGGGAGAAGAAGCATTAGTAATAAAGGCATATCACCAGCACTTCTCATCTTCCCCCACTATTTATCAGCCATACCATGGGACTCGCATGAACATTAAACACTGAACTGCAATTTTACAATATTCCTACCAGGCTTCAAGATTTATGAGAACAACCGAACACACATTTTTTATAGAAGCTTATGGTATAAAGGGAAAAACAACATAACCTGCCCCCAAAGACTTACAAGAGTGCTAGTTCTCCAAAAGTTAGCACATCTGTTATATAACATACTTCTATAAAAAAGCTGGCAGTCTAATAGCTAAATACTAATTGTGGGCAACTTCTTAATTTACAACCATACCTGTCTAAATACATCTGCTGCAATAAATGGAAAGCTGAACTCTCATTAATTTTCCCCTACTGCCTGGCTATTAAAAGTGTATAAATATGCATCACAAGTATCCTTCATCTTCTGGGCTTTTTTAGCGCAGGAGGTAATTCGTGCTTAGTTGGGAATCGTTTAAGCTATAGAGATTAGTAAACCGGTTGTATGTAAAGTCTATTGAGAAGAATTTATAGGTGAGTTAGTGACCATCTTTGTCCTGATTGTCATTTGTATGAGAAATCTGAGCTCGGACAAGAAGGCAGTTTATAGTTTGTTGCATCTCTTGCTGCTTGTCTTAAGCTCTCCGTGTTGGCTACACTGGGGCAGGCTGATAGAATAGCAAAGACAAAGAGTTAATCACAAGTTTGCTTCAAGTACTCCAAGTCTGATATATTTAGCATTTTATGGTTAACACACCTATTTTTCTTGCTCAAAATGATAGGGGTTTGAAACAGCGATATACTGCATATTCCTTTTCCCTGTCCAGCCTGTGTGCAGCACCAGGGCTGGCAGGACCGCTCGTTGCTTGTCATTAGCAACAGGGTTTGATGGGCTATGGGTGTCCCAGCCAAAGAAAAGGCAGCAGAGTGGAGTGGCATAAATGACAGAAGAAATTTTCACTGAGATTTCAACAGATTCTTTTGATTGTGAGCAAATAGGGCATATTTGGAGGGTTTGCTGGTAACAATACCAGTGGTTACATATGGCTAAGGCAGTTGTATTTTTCCTTTTTCACTGTGCCTGTGGCAAAAGAGAACTAAAAACATATATTTTGTAACACATGGTTAGTCTCCTCATCTTATGGCGTGTCATGAAGGTTAGTACCCTCCGGCTAAGATTTTCAAAAAGCCTGTGGGAGTTACGTGCCAATTGCCATTGAAATATAATGAAACTGGTGAACTTCTGTTCTCTGGCTTCTCGGGAAAATAAAACTATAGTTGTACGGCTTCCTCTGGATAAATTTTTCATTAAGGCTTGAATTTCTGGACACACAGTAATCATTCTCAACATGTAATAAGTGTTTAGTAATCCTCGAGAAATGCTGGTAACTAGATGAAAAGAAGCTTTCTGTTAAAAAAGAACTGCTATATTAAATTAATTTTTTTCACTTATGTAAGAACATTATTTTGTGTTACATTTCTGAGGGCTAATGATCACTGGGAAATTGACATTTTCAAGGAGAAAATTAATTAGTTTGTAGGTCATTTAAGAAATACTGCCTGAAAATAAAAAGTTAGAGATAAAACTCATTTTCTGAAGACAGCATACCTTCTCCTGTGGAATGAAACCAAGATGAAGCCACAAAAATTAAACTGTTATTTATTTTGCAGTACAATGCCAATATACTTTTGCTCAGGTTTTTCATGATTGTCCACAGTGTTTTATCAACAATGAATAAAAATCTTTAGTTGTTGATCAGCATTTCATATCTGTGTTATTTTGGCTATGTTTAAGATCTTTTGTAAGAAAGAGGCCTTTTATTTCATTGACTTTGTATTAGTTGCCAGTGCCAGCAGTGTTGGGTCACGCAACAAAGATGCTATAAACAAAAGCTTTTATATCGCCTACTGCTATTTCTCACTAATTCCAGTGGGCCTGCATTTAATCTTACAGAGAAATATTAAAGTGTGGTTTTCCTCTGTTAAGTCATTATATAGAACCAGCCCTTTCTGACAGAGGCGGAACTGCAGAGCAGAACAGAGTGCTCGATCTCCATCACTGCCAGACAAGCACAGAGTGTGGCACTGCTCCACAGGCGAATGAAGAAATAGAGATGTGAGCATGCAATGGTCTTTTGCTATCAATATCCACTCACTGACCTTTTGGTAAAGTGTTGCTAACCCAAAGCAATGTGTTACTCCTGGTAAAAATCTGAATCCGAATGGTTCATTCACAGAGGAAGATGTTGCAGCTGTAGAGAAAGGGTATGATCTACCCATTTATCTATACAGGGAGCTATATTTATTTAATTGAGAGAAACTTTTTTTACTAAATTCAATCATTCATGCCACTGCAAACTCATCTTCAGGAAATGGGTTGCACATAAATTTCACGCTGGCAAAATTATCATTTAGAGCACAACAATTTTCCCTACACAGACTTGTTTTTGGTGGTGATACATGCATACTAGCATAAGCACATATTAAAAAAAGAGATTGACTTTTCTTTCTGATTCCAGACTATAGTAGCAGGGATAACTGCAAATAAATGAAAGCAATAGCAGTGATGCAGATCAAGTATATCAATGATTAAATGTGAATGAATCCACAGCTTCCACCTCAACATCTCCGCTTTCCTGGTAGAACGTATTGTGAAATCCTGAAATACCCATGGCACAGCCTGCAAAGGCTATATTACAGCAGTGGAAGCTATTCAAAGTCTTAAAATGAACAATGAGAGCTTTATGCTTTTATTACTAAAACCAGAACGTAGTGGATATAGAATCACTGAATCAAAACCCAAAGAAACTTGAAGTGCTCTATCACTGAAACTTGGAGTATCATTTCAGGGGGCACCACATTTTATATCTGTCATTTATGGGGGTCATTTTAAATTATAAACTTTGACTTTCAAAATCACTCCCTTTCTTCAAAAAGAGAGATTGTTTTAATTTTGAGCAATCGCCTTGCTTCCCATACCACAGCTTAAAACCCCAAGAAGGTCACTGAAGAGAGTGATTTTTTTTCAGCCTATCGTGTTTAGTTGAAAAATACCCAAACAATTTAGCCAGCAAATAATGACACAAAACTCTAATGGCATCTCAGTGACAGATGCAGTGGCCTAATTTAGGGTGGCTTGAGAACCAGCAAGGAGCACACATTAATCGCAGAACTGGACACTTGTGGCTTTTATTAATTATACTACTCTATTCTACAAGCATTTCCCACGAATCAGTTGTTGCCTCTGCTGAAACAAAGTCTTAGGAAGGAAGAGAATGAGAACAAAATGAATGGCAACATTATCATCCTTTTAAGCATATCAGGTGGGGATGCATTTCAAAAAACCTGACAAGGTTATTCAAAGAAGTTATAGACTTTCGAGTGGCCAAAACACATTATTCTGCCTGCCCAATGAAGACCGGAAAAGGTAACTAATGAGGTGATACTGTATGTTTTTAGCTTGGGGAAAAAAAAAAAAAGGATCTTTTACTTTCCTTAACGAAGAATAAATTTTAAACCCTGCTGGTCGATTCATGGTTACTACTATGTGAGTACCCGTATACTGCAGTGAGACTGAAGGCTGCAAGACAGTTGAGGAGGAGTTTCACTACTTGAGAAAGCGGATGATAGTTCATGGCTGGATCCTGAACTGGGACATGATGACTTTAAAGTACTTTTTACTTGTTTTACCAGTAACTGAAGAGATTCTGCAACTTAGAAGTCCCATAGGATGTTGTGTAACTAGGACCATTTTTCTATTTTATATCAACATTGTTCCAGACTGTTATCATTGCTAAAAGTGATGAAGCCAGGACTCTTTTGCTTATCACATTCTCTTTCTCCTTCCCTGTGGTAGGTGCACAGCAATGGTTTCTGATTAATAGCAAGGACTTGTTCCTCGGTATTGTAGAGTTTTCAGACTTGCTGAGCACGGTACATTTTATTTCATTTCAGCTGAATGTGAAAGATGAGCTACCATATAGTGCTTGCAATTTTCCTTTAAATCACTGAACATCACTGAACATCAGTGTTTTAGGATAGGACGCAAATGCTCACTTCCAGTCTCTGATAAAAGAATAATAAAATAAAGGATCAAATGCACTACTGCCAACTTCATGTTCATCTGGATTTTCCATGTCAAATACCTGCCCCTAGTGTTTCTGGCAGTCCCCCATCTTCATGCAAGGGCAGAATTTGTTTTTATAATACTATTGAGAACAGATGATCTAGATCTTCAATTTTTTCTTCGTGACTAAATGCAATTCACTTATTCTAGTACAGCATAAAGAGTTGATCGGTGGGAACAGAAACAGTGCCGTACAGCAAAATGAAACAGATAAGCTCTAGTTTTCTGAAGAGCTGCATGGCTACATTAAAAAGTTCATTGATTGTTCTTATGGAAAGAAAAACAAATTTATTTCTTCTAATTACAAAGGAAATGTCAAGCCTGGAATATTCTCAATAGATTTTTCCATTATTGTTAGAGCTTCTCCACATAAAAACATATTGCCTATTAACTTACTCCCTTGAGCCATCGTTAGTCCTTCTTCTGTGACCGGCTTCCCACAGCCTTTGACTGTACAAGCCTTTACATAGAATTTGTACTTGGTACTGGAGCTGAGACCTGAAAGCCTCCAGCTGAGCGTGGAGCGGTTGGTTACGCTGACATCGTTCAGAGGTCCGATTTCATGCGTTTCGTTTACTGAAAGGGAAAAGGCAGTTGAGTCAGATCCAGCAGCTAAAGGCTACGAACATGAAACGTGTCATGAACGCTCCTGCAAGGGAGGCACTCTGCAGTAAGTAGGAAGGATGAAGCCTGAATAAGTGTATCTCACCTCCCTGCCAAGTATTTAAATGGGATTTATCTCGTCCATGTCAATCTCCCAACTACTCGGTGAGTTATTACTGTTCTTAAAAAGCTCTCTGATTCTAGATATGCACATACTGAGTGGGAGGTAAAAATTCCTGTCTCCTAGATCATTAAAGATATATGAATTGCTCCTTGCTTTGCTTCCAAACATCTGCAAACTTTTGCAAGCAAGTTAACGGATGGTTGTTCTGCTTTGCTCCACTCTGCCTTGGCAGAGCTGGCAGCTGAAGGAGGGGTTGCCACTCACAAGCTGCCTAAATAGATAGATCCACTCTCTGCCTATAATCATCAAAACCAAAGGGAAGATTCTGCCTCCAGCTCCTGATTGCAAAGGCAACTGGGCATTTCTGCAATCAGCAGAGTGTCCTGGTTTTGGCTGGGATAGAGTTAATTTTCTTTCCAGTAGCTGGTACAGTGTTATATACCGGGTTCAGTATAAGAATGTGGATAACACACTGATGGTTTCAGTTGTTGCTAAGTTGTGTTTAGTCTAAAGTCAAGGATTTTTCAGCGTCTCATGCCCAGCCAGCAAGAAGGCTGGAGGGGCACAAGGAGTTGGGAGGGGACACAGCCAGGGCAGCTGACCCAAACTGGCCAAAGGGGTATTCCAGACCATGGGACGTCATGCCCAGTATATAAACTGGGGGGAGTTGGCCTGGGGGGGATCGCTGCTCGGGAACTAACTGGGCATCAGTTGGCGAGTGGTGAGCAATTGCATTGTGAATCACTTGTTTTGTATGTTCCAATCCTTTTATTATTATTGTCACGTTATTATTGCTATTACTATCATTATTACTTTCTTCCTTTCTGTTCTATTAAACCGTTCTTATCTCAACCCACGAGTTTTACTTTTTTCCTCTCGATTCTCTGCCCCATCCCACTGGGTGGGGGGAGTGAGTGAGCGGCTGCGTGGTGCTTAGTGGCTGGCTGGGGTTAAACCACGACACAGAGATAAGTGAAAATTACATGCGGTGGTTTTTGTAAATAGGGCACATCCTAATCCTGTTCCATCCTCAAAGAACATATAAAATACCCTGAATTGTCACCACGCCTCACAGCTGGTGTTATGGTAGTCTGGGACCAACACTGGATCTTGCCTGGGGTTATCTGCCCAAAGTCTCTTGCCAGCTACTCAGTTCTTTCATAGGCAAGAAAGAAATACATACTCCTGGCATTTAGTTGTTTCTCAGTGTGACTACTCAATAACGTGACTCAGGTGGTAGTTGTCTGCATTTCTGCTGAAGCATTCTACAGGGAGGAGATGCTTACTGACATAATGTGAAGATCTGAATAAATGTGGCTAAAGTGCTCTCATTACAGATTATTTTGCATTGAATGACTTTCACTTCAGTAAAATGCACCTACAATTTATGGGTCTTCTTAACCACTACGTCAGGTATAATTTGCAAATACGAAATAATTGAATTAGCCTATAAATGTAGAATAGGTCATGGCAGCAATGTGAGCTTCCATCAGAAAAGTGTATGGAAAACTTTTTGCTCTGGAAGATGACTTCAGCCTGCCCTCTAGCAATCTGTGCAGACATCGCAGATCAAAACGCACCTTTCTGATGCTTGGGTTGTTACAGGGATCTCCGAAACAGCCCTTCTCATCAGCTTCTGTTTTAAATAACTGCACATATAAACCCTTCTGTTTTGTTTTGTTTTTCTTTTTTTCTTTTTTTCTTTAACTAATAATGCTTAAATTCTAAAATTGAATTAAAACAAGCACATACTTATCTGGTATTGCAAAATGTAGCCAGTAAGGTGGCCATTTGCTTTCTTGGGAAGTCCCCACGACAGAGTGATGGAGTCCTTGTCAAAGTTCAGGATCCTTAGAAAACGTGGTTGTTCGGGGACTGGAAGATACAGGGATTAGCTTTCAGAGAAGATTGAACAGGTCTGTCTCGACACATGCTTGTTAAATGAGGATATAGCGTAGCTCAACACCTACAGTTCCCATTTCTAGTGAAGAGTTTTATGAATAATGGAGATTTTACAATCACTTTAAATAAGGAAATCAACTTGCCTTGTTACATGGAGAATTTCTATTTATATCCCTCCACCTCATATTCTCATTTTGTCTTACCTCCTTCTGGAGTTTCAAACACGACGGGGGAGCTTTCCGGGCCATCTCCTTTGGCGTTGTAAGCCAAAACAGTCAAGCGGAATTCACTGAAGGGCTCTAGACCAGGAATCATCCCATAGTTTCTGTCTCCTACAAACGTTAGGAAGTGTTTCTCTGGGTGGTGCCTTTTTCCATCCAGCATACTTTTTGTTTTCCACCAGCTGACCTGCATCAAGATCGGTATTTCTATAACAAATTGCATTGTATGGGGCTGACCGCGATACTGATTTCTCTCATCTTCCCAGAAATGGGAGACTGCAATCTATCCTTGATCTGGGATTCATTTAGTAGTTTATTCAACTATATACAAATACTTAAAGAGAAATTTGTAACCTTATAGCCTCTTAAATGTCCACGAACTCTGTCCCTTGGTATTCCAAACCAGAAGACTTTGACCAGTGTGCTGTTCACAACATCCACTGATACACCGGAAGGAGCAGCATCTGGAACTGTAAAAACAAAAGTGGTGCATATTAAAGATACTTACAAGAGCTCAATTTCATACTGTTCACAGCTACAGGGCTTGGCTTTCCAGCTCAAGCTGTGGCAGTTCATGCAGTCTTACTGCAGGCAAGAAAAAAGCCGTTCCACCTGCATCCAGTGGGTGAAATGGGGCAATAAACATTATTTTCCCATATCAGGGCTTTCTGCTGAGGGCTGGAATACAGGTGCACTGGGACATATGAATTTCTACACCAGTATTTATGATTTCCTGTTTCAAGTAATGCTTACAGCAGTGAGAAGAATAAAAAAAAAATGATTAGCACAGCACTCAAGAAAGCAATCATAAAGTTGTTTTTTTTTTATAATCAATTTCATTTTACAACTAAGCTCATTAAACAGTAGGATTTTAATCACTACACAACACAGAGAGCTGTTATAGTGCCTGAAAAAAAGAGGCCTTGATCCGTTGACAGCTGAATTGCAAGGAGATTTTCCACTGATAGATATAAAATTATATCCATCACAGACGCACAAATAAAATAAACATGCTGCCGGGTTTCTTTCTTTCTGTTCTCAGTATTCACCACCGCTTCTGCCCTACACTCTACAGGGGAGAGAATATGCACAACCAAACCTTCCTGTTGCCCACCTCTGGGTGTGCAGTGGGGATTCTCCTGTCCGAACGGCTCCAAGACCATTCCCAGCACTGAAACCTTATGCTGGTGAAACACCAGGAAGCACTCGGCAGGTTGTAAACATCAAACTGGTCTACTGAGGGTTGATAACGCAGATCTCGGTGCGTTCCTTCAACGAGAGGAGTACTCCAGAGAGCCCACTTTAGGATTAGTTTCCCTCTGTAAAGCTGGCAACGTCTGTGGTTATCACAGCAACTTTACTGACGGTCTCATAATACCTACCATGGATCAAGATATGATCTTCTGCGAGAAGCTGCAGCAAGTGGAGAGGTGGGAGCAGCAGCACCTGTACTAGTACTACTGGGGAGTGACTCCTGCGGGATGTGGTGGGTAAAATCAAGGACGTGGCTGGCTGGTCATTTTAATAAGCAGCAAAACACATGCTTGTCTTAGTTGGCTAATCCACTGTAGACTTTTCAACAGCCATTCAGACTGTCAGTTTATTTCATTCTTATGAAAACAATGTAAAGACTTCAGATTCTGCATGGGATGAAAACTGTCTGACTGTAGCTAATAAAATTAATCTGCAGATCTGAAACACAGACCATTTGCTGGCCCTCCTGGCCCCTCTTTGCCAACAGCTCCCAGCCCCTGCTGCTAAGCGTTTGCAAATGCAATAAGCATTTATATTTGGGATCAGGGAAGCTTTGCACCCCACGCTAGCTGGCCACCATGCTGTTTACTCCCTTGTTGATTTAAATCCTTCATTCCTACAAAAAAGTTTTTTGGCTTGGGTTTTTTTTTGGTGGTGTTAGTGATTAACTGGGTTGCTTCCTAAAGTGAGGCTTGGCATTTCTTTACTGCAGCTGGATACGTTTCCAGTCCTCCAAAGATCATCTCTAGTCATGCAGTAAACAGCAAAAGGGGCAGGCTGCTGTTCAGAGATGTTGGGGTGGCCTCAGCAGTGACATTATCCAGTGTCCCACAGACATAGCAGGGCTGTCACATCCTGCATGGCACCAGCACTAATTCTATTAGCAGGGCAATCCTCCTGCATGTTCACCTCTCCTAACGGGACATGATTATTAAAGCCCACCATGAAGGTGGAGCTCGAAGAGCATGTGCAAAGGGTGTGTACCATAAGCAGCTGCTGTGATTTCAGAACAGCCCAGGGCATCTATTTGGTGAAAATGGGTGGCAAGGGGAGAAAGCCTCTTTCTTTGATCTGGCCTGGATGATGCACTGTGGGCCAGGCAGAGTCCACACTCAGAGGTGGGCAGGCACTAAGACCCAGGGCGAGGGGCTTGGAGCAGGAGTAGATCCAGAGCAAAGCCTTACAGTGGGGGAAGACTTCTCCAGAGACACAGGGAGGAATGAGAGGGGGCTGTGCCACCCAGGAGCCACAGAAAGCCACTGGACAGAAAACCCAGGCTGGAGAAGAGGACATGTTCTTCAAGGACTCAACAGACAAGGTAACACCCAGAATACATGGGGATGTGGCATCATCTATAAATTCACTGACAACACCCAGTGCCTGATTGTACTTAATTGCCAGACTACTTAACTTCTGACAGTGTTCAAGTGCTGAACCGGGCCCCAGACAAGCTAAAGATTTTTTTTCCCCACTAAGTACAGCGCCATGACTGCTACACTCCATAGAATTCTTATGGACTGTGGCCTTCGAACAAGTATCCAGATTAAGTCAGCAACTGAGGCTAATGAAAGCATAAGTGACCTTCCAAAAAAAAACCTCAAACTCTAGCAAGTTGGTGTCCACGGCACCCAGCATCAGTTGTATCTGCATCTCATGTAGCCCATCAGACCAAGCACTGGCATTTAAGCAGTTGTGGCCATGGGCTGCCTAATCTATCACTCCATATCCCATTGTTTTGCATCGCAATAATTCCCCACGCAGCGTATTTTTACATGGAATTCTCTGCTACTTACCATCCTCTCCTGAATATCCGATGGTAATGTTTGGTTCAGGACCAGATCCTAAATTATTTACCGCTTGGACTTTGATCTCGTAAGGCACGAAGGTGGGAGTGTTTCGCAGGGTCAGTGAATGCTTCTTCACCATCTCCTCATTCCAGTCTGCCTCGACTCCCCGCTGCCGCCAGCTGACTTTGTACTCCAGCCCCGGCCCGTTCCTCTCCGCAGGTTTCAATGGCTACGAAAGAAGTTAAAAGAGATCTTGTCTGCCTTTGTTGCAGTAATCATGAAACAGCAGCTGAGGGGAGGGGGGAATAATTTTGGAGGGCGTGTTACAACACTGGGAGAGAAAAGGGGGGAAAAATTAAGCTTTAGCTTTCTGCTGTCATGTTAGTTTTAAGACTACTGGAAGAAAAAGGTCATGACTTCAAGAGAAACATGGGTGAAAGGCAGAGAAACAGTTGGGTTAAAAACAGATTAATTGCTAGTAGACATATTTCTGCATACTACATACATCAGGTTTCATCTTGCCACAGGTCATCTTTGTTTTCTTGTGTGAGTTTTAGCACAACTAAAATGCATATTTGGGCATAAGGCTGTGTGTGCTTTTTAGTACAGCTAAAATCTGCATTTTACCTTAGAATTTTATGTAGCACAGCAAACTGGGTCATTAAAATTTAGATTTGTTCTAAGTACACACCAAATGCTTGAAACTACGCCTGGACATTTAATGTGCAACTGCTGTGCTACTCTTTTTTTACCAATCAGCTGAAGAATTCATCACAGCACGGTTCCCATCTAATTAACGTTAATTTATAAAATATTAGAAGACGTATAGCAATGGCTTGTCATGAGACATTCTCCAGTTGAGCTTATTTCTCTGAAAATGTACTTCTTGAATTAATAAACTTAACTGGCTACCTGAACTACTAAAAATGATGAGGGTTATGTCAGTCTCCTGAAACAGCTGTGGGTATTTCCCACCACATAACCTACTTTTAATAATATTTGAATTATATATTGTACATATTAAATATATAATAACTGATAGGTATCCAAACTGCACACAGAGGTCTGAAATGAAATGGCATCAGCTTGCAAGTGCCAGCAGAAAGCGATGCCCTGTTGATGCTCCTCATGCACGGGGGGACCTAGGTCTGGGGAATCTGCAAAAATTCCCACTTATCTGCTCTGAGGGTATGAGGACCTTTGGGATGACTGTGGTGAAGGATCTGGTAGACTGGGCAGCTTTCTGACAGGCACTGCTGGGAGAATCACCTCCATGGCAAAGATCCTGGGAAACAGGATTTGCAAGAGAAGCTGAAGAAGTAAAAAATTCCTACTAAAAAATAACTTCTCGTTTTGAGTTAAATTGCAGCACTGCTTGATCTCCCTTAATGCTGCAAATCCTTGGCTGAAAAGCTAGTCACTAATGCTCATCTGGTCTCCTAATCCAAAATAGGCAGATTAACATCGTTTTGCAGCCTTTGTCTGTCAGAAACAGCATGTTCAGTGCCTAGCATTTCCTCTGAAAAGCATATAGGAAACACCATAAATAAGTGAATATCCTGTTTACGACATTTAAATGATTCAGCAAGATTTAACAAAGCCTGTCCATCCCATTCTCTCCCTTCAGTCTCAGTTTTCACTTCTACTTTTGCCCTGTCTGAGCAGTGGATTACAGGCTTCCCAGCGAGGAGGAATGCTCGCTCTCTGTTCAACAAAGCATTGGTCATAGCAGCATTTCCCAGCCATGCTGGTTACTGCCACTCTGCATTTCTTCTGAGTGGGAGGATTGTCTTCCCTGACCCTGGGCTGTGTCGTACAGCAAAAATCCCCATTCAAATCCAAGCCAATAGATCTAGAGGGCCATCTTCTTTTGGTGTAATTATAGCCTAAACCATGAATTCACACTGGGGAAACATTTATTGTTCTTTGCTGCAAGCAGCAGATTGAGAAGTAAATCTCATGTAAATTGTGTTTAATTCCAGCCACAAAAAAAATATGCTTCCTTCCACAGTTGTTGAAATTTGTGTTAAACGAAGGAATATATATCTTTCTAAACTGTTGGTACAGAAGCTTTAAGCTGAAAAGCCAGGGAATTTGAAGACTGGAAACCATCCTCAAGACGTTTACACAATTCCTTTGACACATGGGCTTAGCAGCTTTATCCACACTCCTTTAGTTCTTGATGTAAAAATTCAAGCTCACATTCTCTTGGCCAAGAGATCTGTGTCATTTTTAAACCTGCAGGCTGGAAGGGCAGGAGCTCTGCATAAACCATCCCCTCCCTGGAGCTGGCTGCTACCCTGCAGAGCAGGGTAAGACCACAATTATTTTAAGTACTTTCTTGTATGCAAAAGGCACAGGAGAAGAGAATACTCTGAGGAATTCTCACTGTGCTTTACAGGACTTCTATATTTCTTAATAACCTGCGAAGTTAGGCGTAAAAAATTCTCCTTTGAAACAAAAATGAAACTGAGAGAGGAAATCTGGAACACATTTAAGTCAATAACAACTTTACCTTTGACTTCAGGAGTATCAAGGATCCTACCTATGGAATTTGCTAATATTTCCTGAAAAACACAGGTAGGGGAAGGGGAGATAAAGTCAAGGGATCCATTATTTCTTTTTTAATGTAATTATATTAAAACAACATCCTGATAAATTCCATGCTGCTTTAGAAACTGCTGCTTGAAGCGAGAACCTGTTTCGGATATTGTAGCAGTGACAGAAACTTTTGCCTCACCTCCCATTTCATCACCATTTCATTTGGTTCAGAAGCTTCAACTCGGATGTTTTCTGGGTTCTTGTCTGGAGCTGGAAACACACAGGTGATAAGGTTAGCTTGCATATCCTGGGTTTTATTTGCATTTATTATTTAAATGCAAAGAAAGGATGCAAAAAACTTTTCTTATTTCTGTATTACTGAGAGTGAAAGACACCTAAACAAAAAACGTTCGTGAGATTAATTACATGGATCAGCAAAGCTGCTGTGACCAAAACACATTGTTTATGCAGTTTTGATTCCTAAGTGCCCTTGCTGGTTGGAGCCACCAGCTAACATGAAACTGTGACTTTTGGATTTCAAAGCACCAGATGTAGGGGGATTATGAGGAAGCGATTTTTCTCCCGATGGGAATAGTAAACAGAAGGTATATCATTAGTGGGACACACATTGCTGAAAAGCTGAAGGAGGACCTGAAATTGAAGTAAAAGGGAAAAAAAAAAAAGACAAAAGAAAAATGCCAAGGAATGCAAATGCCGTGCTGAACAGTTGGCCTCTAAAATGACTTTCAGGGACACAGCATTTTCTGTCACAGTGAGAAATGCACTGTGAATGGAGCTTTTTGACAAGCTTAGTGCTGCTGAAAGGCTCCCCATAAATCCCGATCTTCTCCAGCAACTAACTGCTTGTCCACAAAAGGGCTGCAATGGGCTTTAAAGGTGCAAAATCAGCAGAGCCCTGGAAAGCGGCGTGCTGGAGGTACCCTGGTAGGAACCAGCCTGCTAACCACAGCAGCCCAGACCCCTCCCTTTGGCATCCCTGGGGTGCCACTGAGCAGCAAAAGCGGCACAAGTCACCCTGACTGCTTTACACTGCTCTGAAGCACAGGAGGGCACTGATATTCCCAGCAGAACATTAAAAACACGAATATTCAGAAAAGTAGTTGGCAGTGTTTACCAGCTGGAGGCGTCGCATAGCGCAGCGATGGTTTGCTAGGCTGGCTCCTTCCGACAGCGTTCACAGATACGACACGGAACTGGTAATTCATATACGGGGCCAGTGACAAAAGGGCTGTGGTGTCATTCCCCGGGGTTCGGGTTAGCTCCTGCCACCTCCCCGGCTCCCACCGGTTCTCTTCAAACTCTATAATCGACTCTGGGGAGGAAAAGAAACAAAACAAAAGAAAAAAACACAGAGCCTGTATAAACAGCTTATAAATAGCAAGGATGGAAATGAACTTACAACAAATTAACTGTCATAGCAAAAACCAATTAGGTATGGCTGTGAGCATGGTTTGTTTCTTCTAACAGCCATGATGTGCCATAACGCTAAACAGTGCAAGATGATGCTACTAAAATCCTTCATACCATTAATAGGGCTGTTATGATTGGCCCCGGCTTTCCAAGATAGTCGAACACTTCGGTTTTGATTTTCTGAGAGCTGAAGGTCTTCTGGAGGACCAGGAACATCTGAGAAATAATGAAGAAATGTCAGGAGCACGGCAAGCTATTTCTGTTTGTCTTGGCATTTTCCAAAGGACTGGAACAGCAAGTACAGTGAAGATGGTGGTAAAACGTCTTTTGATTTCAAAATGGACAAAATTAGGAAAGGGGAAATTGCTTTTAAAGATCCTTTTTATTACAGAAAACCAGTCTGGATCTTCTGGTCTTGCTTTCTCCCTTATAAACACAATGTCTCTTCTCAAGTTCGTTTCCATCTACTCTCATTACTGTGCTTGCAGCAACAGATTTTTCTTTTCAAATCAACACTAAGTTCTATTTAATCATTAATAGATATTGACACTGCTCTTAGCAGAAAGTTATATTAGCATGACTTGGATTCACTCTGGTGCAAACCGGAGTGGTAGAAGGTGACTCAGCTCTGACAGTTATTGAACTTGGCCTTTTAGAGTATGAGTGAAAGGATAACTTTCATTATCCCAGCCATGGGGACCTATATTAAAAGGAAACATTAAAATTAATTACCTGCCAGCTCAACTAATGCTGTCCAGAGAATATATCAGAGTCAGAGTTGGTGGTGGTTGGTACGATAACCACACTGCACCCGGGACAAGTGCGGAGCCATACAAGCCCCGAGCACGGGACTACCCTGTTGCTGCCAGAGCTCGCTTTTCAGGGACGTGGTCTTAACCGGGGCTGAGGTTACCAGCACCACTGAAACAGGCTGCTCCCCCTCACAGCCCTGGGAGACGGCAAGGGGGGCACACGTCTGCAACATGACCTGGTTTCTCAACAGCATCAGGGGCAGAAGAGGCGGTCCATGGCATGGGTCAGTTGCCAAATTGCCTGTAGTTGAATGAACACTTACAAATTTAGCGGTTTCAGACCGACAGATGCTTATCTTCCTTATGGCTTGCTTTCACAATTTGCAGTCTGATTGTGTTGGATTAGTTTGGTAACTGAAATGTATAGGGCCTGATGTAAAAGAGTAAGTTCTCACCGCAGGGTGCTGATGGTAACCCCTCATCCTTCCAAAGTCACGCACACCACACCACACCACACCCCCTCCTTAAACACAGGGATGATGTTTCAAAATCTAAAAAATATACAGACCGAGGAAAGGAGATTGCACAACTTCTTGTCTTTGACCTCCTCCTGGCCCAGTGTCCCAACTACATTTTTGGCTGACAATGTCATTTCTTATAGGAAAAACAGCTACCTCAACCACCAAGTCTGTCTCTGTCATTGTGAAAGAAATTAATTGTGTCTGTACAGAATTTTTGAAATAACAATGTTGAGTTTTCTTGTATATCTCAGGTTACAAAAAAAAGTTGAAGAGGTTATGGCTGGGCTTGGGGTTTTTGTTTTATGGGGTTTTTTTTATAATTCAGTATATTAATTTAAAGATGGCAAAGGTTTCTCTCAAACACACTCACCCCTCTATCTGTTCATTAATCATAGAACAAATACTTAGAAGAATTCTAACTGAATATTTCTTTTGCTCTTAGTTGCCCATATTCTGATGTCTCCATCTGTGCCATATTTAGTTCTTTAGCCATCTCACAAGACTTTCATTGCAAAAGAAGCCTGAATTTTTCATGAGGAAAATAGCGGATATTGTTAATCCACCAAGACCTTTCTTATGTACAATAAACAAGGGGAAGAGAGCACAAGACTGTTTTTTCTCTTCTGCAAATCACCTTTTTAAAAGGAAATAAAGTGCTTCATGAAATTTTCATAACTGATGTAACGAATAGTCTACAAACATTTTGAATTATACAGCACTAAAGAACACAGTACCATAAATAATGTGCATAGCATTTTCTTAATTTACTATTTACTGAAAAATACCATTCATCTAAAGTGTGAAAACATCTTGAAAGTCAGATTGTCTTAGCTCGTGTTGCAATCACTGCCAGAAACAAATAAAGATGTAAAATGAAGCAAAATTTAATGAAATTAAAATGATGCAAAACAGTCTGCCAAATAGCATCTTAGCTATTGGCTGACACCCTTAGGTACATGTGCACAGGATTGCACATCGCTCCACAAGTTCCTCTCCTTAATTTCAAGTTGTCTTTCAGGAAGGGAGGCAAGCTCTAAGGATGCTCACACAAGGTCAAGCTTCACACTCTGTGGGTCAACCTTTTCTCTGCTGTGAACTCGCTGTTTGCCACGGGACAATAATTCACTCTCAGGTTCACAGAGATAATTAATCCTTTGAGGTGCTTAACTTTCACTGATCTTCAGAGGACTTGGACATGTAAATACCGGCCTTGTGTCTTTCTTCTTCAAAATATAGTCCAAGTGGGTGGGTGGGTGAGATTCATGTGCAAATCTCTAGTAAAGTGGGGTGAAGGACTGACCAAGGACTTCAAAGCAGAAGCAGAGCCATTCTTAATATGCTATTACGCCTTCCAGCCTGGGGAAGCTCCTACAGCCACTGTAGATGACTCCTGAACTGAGAAAAAAGGTTGCCTCATCTTAGGTATAACAAAGATTAAATATAAATGAAAAGTTTGCACCAGCATCCCCGTTCCAGGAGATACAAGGATAGCACAACTGAGGTTAATGAGTGAGAGGTACATTGCACCTCTATGAAATTGGGTTATTGAGGCTCTGTAACTGAATTGGGCAAAAGAAGCAAATAAGTGAAAGTGCTGCAGTGGCATTATGCACTGCACCGAGCTATTTGCACACCAGGAAAATATTCACTCACCAAGAACAACTAACTGTGATGCGGCTGTGACACTGTCCAGAGAAGTGCTAGCCACACACGTGTACACTCCTTGATCCTCCAGTGTCACGCTTGATATGAACAGTGTATCCCTGTCCAGAATTATCCTACGGGGCAAAAAAAGAGGTACATACAAATAAGGAAGAGAAAAATCTGTAAGATAACCATATGACAGACAGACACCGTTGTTCTCCGAAAAACTGTTTACAAAAAAACCTGGTAACAGGACATTTTGAATAACATAATTGCACCTTAGGCCTATTACTTTAAAGCATAATTGTAGTTCTATTATACACTGTGCTGTAGACTATTATTTGTATTTTGCAGCAATTTAGCCTCCATGGCTGGAAGTTGGCATGTCTCTCTTGGTCTGAAAAGAGGCACATTGATATGCATCGGCTGAGCGTCTGGAACATAGGATTTTGGCACATCATTAATGAGGCAAATACATGGGCTTTATGTCCGAAGTTTTGACAGGGTTGAGTAAAACTGAGCATTCCCAATGTCCAATGCACCAGGGGAAGTTGGCGTTAACCCAGGCACATGGGCTCTGTTGCAGACATGGCATTTGCTTGGCGCTATCTCCCCACACTACGTGCCCTCAGCGGGATCTTCAGCCTCTCCAGCACTGCAGTGTTTAGAAACCCATCTCTCTTCTGTGGTAATTAATAAAGACATCTGATTGCCCACTGTGGGACCCTTCATATGGATTAAAGGCTGAGCTCCACCCCCTTAAGGTCAACGGAAACACAAGAGTAGGGCAAAATTCAGCCTGAACTTGTAAGTCCTAAACTCATACGCAGGAAAAACTTGCTTTTAATGTGTATGATTTTAGGCAGAATCCCAGAAATCTGTTTTCCGTTCACTTCAACATTATGAGGACTTTGCTTTGGCCGAAAAGGTAGAAAACACAGGAAAATCCTGGTTCCACAGAAGTAGAGAAACAAAACCCCAGTTGAGTGCACTGGGGCTAGGGTTGTATTTTTGGGTTAAACCAACATTTATGCAATATTCTGTTGTGACGGTGAGAGAGTTAATAAAATCCAAAATAATTTGCCAGCCATGGCTCAGAACTCATACAGATGCACTTATATTTATATGTGTATAAAATGCAGATCTATTCACATATCACATGAAGAATTCTTGCAGACATAAATTTGCATTTCAAGCTATTAAGTCTCATGTTTATTGAAACTCATGTTCCAGCACCATACAGCATTATTCAGCTGAGATCAAGAAAACTCTTGCTTCTTCCCTGCTTACCTGCCATCTTCCGTGCTGTTGACTGGCAGCTCATCTCCATCTTTCCTCCAGGATAATTTAAAACTGTGTTTCAAGTGTGAATCATACTCAGACTGACATTTCAATAAAATTGAATGTGATTTCAACACTCGGGGGTTCTTCGGAGTAACAACAAGTTTCGTAGCATCTGATTGATCACAGAAAAACACTTTGATTAGG
This sequence comes from Pandion haliaetus, assembly GCA_013401275.1. Lineage (NCBI taxonomy): Eukaryota > Metazoa > Chordata > Aves > Accipitriformes > Pandionidae > Pandion > Pandion haliaetus. The sequence goes on along the minus strand of VYZV01038017.1, from coordinate 209,117 downwards.
AGAGAGAGACTATTACATCAAATTTTCACCAAGCACTTCATACATAAAAATCAACATTAGGAGCAATGATCACGCCTTTTTTGTTATATATACAAACATTTCAAGTGAAGGATAGTTGGTTTTGAAATAGATATTTGCCACAATTTCATTTTCTATCTTGAAAAAATCTTTTTTAGTTCACTCCAAACCAAAGAGCTCCTGAAAAAAAAAACCCCACAAAAAAAGTCACAGGTGAAAATCTTTGTTAGCAGACTGTCATGAAATGGATGATAAAAAAAAAGGCTTGAATATGATTTTTATGTCCAATTGCCATATGAAATAGGCTTTGGCAATGCTCCAAGAAAAATTACAAGCTTATTAAAGTCAAGTGAGAAAAAATTATTGCAATCAAGTTTGTTCTTTTAAGTGACTCTAATCTGAATGCAGAAACAGATGAGTAAGTAAGAAGAAAGCACTTGGCTGAATTTACTTTTACAGTGAAATGTTGCTTTGTAGGAATTTCGTTGTACATTTTTATGTTTATTATCACTGTAAAGTTTACAAAGCAAAGGGAGTGGGTGGAACACAAAAAGAGTGTTCTTTCTTCCTCAAGTTTGTCACAGCAAACTTGTATCTGAGAGTTCTGAGGACTTTTCTAATTGAGTATTTAAGGGTTGTTGGGTTTTTTTTTTGGCAAGCCCTAAATCCTAAGTAAATTTGTATGCAACCCACTAAATTTAACCTGTGTGATCAACAGAAGCTGCCCACTGCCATCACAGCCTCCAGGGGAAAACTCCTACCCAACCAACCACATAAATCCCTTAAAACACAATTGGAGCACAAGGTATGTATCTGAAATTTATAAGTAAACACACTTCAGTATTTCTTTTTTTTGTATTTACAAATATTTGTTGAGTTGATAATCAGGCAAAAGCCCAGTGTGAAGCCCTTAAACCAGCTGCACCCCCTAACTCATCCTGTTGCAACGTGTTCACTGTAGAAGTTAATTTAGTTTGGGATCAACAGATGGGAAGTAGCTTTAGAGAAGAAGGAAGACCTCTGCTGTGGGAGATGCAGGGACCCTATCTGGCTCAGCGAGGACCCCACCAAGCCCATGGGCACAGGGAGGGCTCTGGGCTCACCAGGGTCAGCCAAGAACCTGCTCTGAGTGTAAAAGGGCTGGTGGCAAGAAGGAGGGAAAATCCTTTCAAGATAATAACGTTAATGGATCCGGGAACTAAACTGCAAGTTTTTGGTGGCACGTGCAGCTTCTGCAAGTGTCAAGAAGATATGAGCATGGAGAAATCACACAGGAAAATGGAGACAATTTCAGGTCTTAGTATACAGAGAATTTACAGCTTCACACAATGAATCTGTATCTTGTACTAAATATTTACTAATTACTTATTTACTGAAAGTTTGTAAACAGAAAACCTTAGCAGATGTCAAAGGTTTTTCTGTTTAAGTGAGATACTACCTCTTATATCCAGATTAGCAGTGATCGCCCTTTTTCCAACAGAGTTTGCAGCCCAGCAAGCGTACGATCCTGAGTCTTCTTTCTTTGTTTCTTTGATCTCTAGGGTGCCATTCTTATTTAACTCATAGCGTAATGTTGAAAGTGGCTCTATGCTGTCATCCTTAGTCCTAAAGATGATAACAAAAGCTATGGGTTATTTCTAAGGCTGCAGGAACTGTTATTTCATGGTTAGCAGATATCACAGGGGACACAGGAATTTTGAGAGCTGGTCTCAGTTCTGCCCCTGAGTGACCAAGTCAGGATTAGCAAGGCACTTTACCCAAGTGCAGGCAAATCATAATGGGACATAAGCTTCCTGCAAACCAAAAAACACACTGACAGTGTCTAGCAAGGTCTTTAAACTAGACTGGCTGAGTCTTTCATCTATAGCTGTCACCTGCAATTTTATTGCACCTGTCAAGTGCTCTGACATTCCTGTGATTTCCAACTGCATGGAACCTTTTCCAGGTACATATGCTCTGTAAGTCATCAGGTTTCCACCTCAATAATGTGTCCAAATTAAAAAAGTTGCCAACAGTAATCTAAGGCTGATGAATCTGTACCAGGATTTGGCTATGTACAGCATGGCTTGGTTTAATGAATATCCTAGTGCTTGTATCACACTGGTATTGAGGGCCTTTCATTAACCTTTTTTTATAAACTAGTTCTTCGAGGCTCTTGAAAGTGCATTTAAACACAGAATACTTACATACAGTTCTGTTACAAATTTCTAATTTTAACTCCATAGAAATAACAAATAGCACATTTTGCAGTGTTTGAGAGCCTGTATGAACTTGTTTCACCTGAAAACATCAGTTCTCAGTGGCTTACCATCTAATATCTGCTGCAGGTGAGGCAAAAATCTCACAGTGCAGGAAGGCACTGTAACCCACAACTGTAGCATAGTTTTCACCATCTGAAGTCAGTATTAAGGGAGCAATATCTGCAGAAGAGAATACAAAATGAGCAGCACTGCATTTCAGAACTAGGAATATAAATACTGTCCCTGTATCCCCTTTTCCAGCAAAGGCCAGAGGCTTAGCCACTTGATGGGAATTTCACTGCCTTTTGGAACCAGTTGCAGTGAGCTACTGAGCTCTCCTAAGCTTCACTGATAAAGATAACAGTGGTTGACTGGTGGACATGTCAGAACATGAAACATCAGTGTGCTCCAGGAGAGAAAACAGACCCGGTTCCGATTCCTCTAGAGAACTCTTTTATTAAATAAATTACCGTCACTCCCTTTAAAGATTAACTATCCACTTAATAATTCAGAAACCGAGTTGTGGTCAAAATTCAGCCCCGAGTGGTTTTAGTACATTTGAATTCAAAAGGTTTTGAGCCCAACCACAACCATATTTTACAAATAAAGGATATATCATAGCTCATGACCACTTAATGCTAAGCATATAATATCGCCCATGATAAGGCCTGTTACATTAGTTTGGACAATGTATTTCTTAAAATCTGGGGCCAACACAAAAGAACAGTGAGGTGGTTACAATCCCCGAGCTGTTCTGAAGCAGCAGGATGGGACACTTCAGTTCGATCTCTTGCGAACAAGAAAGGCCAGGAGGGTACTCACTGAGGACGTTCACGTTGGCACTAGCAAGGATGGTGCCGTGCTTGTTGCTGGCCTCACACTGGTACACAGCACTGTCCTGCAGCTGGAGGTTGGTGAGGCTGATCTCTCTGGCAGAGATTCTCCCTCTGAAGGTCCTACCTGGAAAGACCCAGACTATATCAGGAGATGGAGAAAATACCACGCCTGTGGAGTTCACAGTCTCTCCTCACTGCTGGAAAGTCAAAGGCAAAGCACATCTTCAGGATCAAACCAGGACCTTGCTCAACAGCCGGAGAGCAAGTTGCAGAGCACGGCCTTTGCCAGCAGTCCCGTAGCCTAAAGAAAGTGTTCTACAGCACCAATTTCCAGTAAAATCCCCACATAGGATTTTTAAATTCAGGGTAATAATACTGCTATGTCAAGGAGCAGGGCTCCCCAGAGCTCCCCAGCCACAGTCACTTGTGCTTATTCAGAAGCACAAAGATAGACCAGGAGCCCCCAATGAACGTAAGCTATCCCAGATCCCCAAAAGATGGGAGCGTTACAGGGTGAGGCAGAGGCAGTAACTCACAGGTACCACCACTCCAGCACCCTACAGCTTTCACCCCTGCTCTCTTCAAGATCACATTCAGACATTTAGAAAATTAGCTTTGCTAAGTAAATAAATATTCATTCATGTCTAAATAGATGTCAAACCAGACGTCATTCAGCACATTAGGATTTTTGCATCCCCTCTAACTGGGCGCAACACAGGGACATCCCACCCGGCCACCACCTAAAGGAGGACGCTGGATCTTGCACTTACTATCGATGGGCATCCCATTAAGTTTCCACTGAATGGTTGGCTCTGGGTTGCCAATAGCTTCGCACAGCAGCACCAGGTTTGTTCCTACGCTGTAAACCCCACCTTCGGGCTCCTTTATCCACCGAGGCGGCTCTGCGAAGAGGGGACATAGCAGGTATCAGATGCCACAGCGAGACAAGTCTAACTCTGCTATTGCTGTGGTCCTCCAGGAGATGGCAAACGCTGCCAACAGTTCCCAGGCAGCTCCTCGCAGCCTATTGTGCAGCTGTATTTTATTTCTTGCAAACCGATGTTACAAAAGGTAAAATTAGCATCAGCAGACATCAATTTCTGTCCTTCAGACTTTGTGAAATGTGAGTGTCAGGGAGAGAGTGTAGGAAATGGGCAGTGTTTATCCAAGTGGAAAACAAATACAAATGAGAGGTGAGAGGGTGGGGAAGGAGGTAAACCTGAACGGCTCGGCATTTTCACAAGGACCCTCAGACACGAGATTGTGGTCTGGGAAATGAAGTGAGGCTATTTCAGCCACTCAGACAAGATGCAACTATCCATCCAGCTCAAGTCCCCCTCACTAGGCACAAGCAAGCGGCTTCCACCCACTTGCCCAGGAGCAGCTGGAGGGCAGAGCACAGTGGTGCAGGAGCAGTACGGAGCTCCGCGACGGGATGCAGCACCTCCATCTGCTCCTCTACATGAGCTGGGGAAATGCATGGTGATCTTCGATATACTGGTTTTCCACCGTGTATTCAGATGATAGGCTGGTCCATAAGGTATTTAGACATGATGAAAGGTTCACCACTGGGCATGAGAGAACCATCATCCTGAAGAGTGGTCCACAAAAGTTGCCCACAGGGTGGTGGTAGAGGAGCAGCAGTGTGCTGCTGCATTCCCTGAGGTCTTCGCTCTCCCAGCACTGCCAGCTAAACTGGGGTACCTCTGGGGAGCTGCTCTGCCATACGTCCCGAGGGGAGATGCTTACTTTGAACTCTGCTGTTGAGAGCACAAGAACTTCCTTCAGAAGTAAACAGGTTGCTAAATCTGTTACCAGCAGTTTTATCTGAGCTGCTCCCTACCCCTTCTTCGCTTTCTGCTTTTGAATTCTCTTGGGTTTTTTGCATCTTACTACACGTTTCTTCCTCTGCAGACCAGCCCCTGAGTATCAGGTACCCAAACCTCATTGGAGAAACACAACTGTAAGGGAGGGAAGGGAACCGAGGGGGTGGGGAGCTGGAGTGGGGAAGCATTAATCTGATGAATGCTTACTCTCTACAGACTGAATTCAGGTCCCTGAGCCTGCTTACCCTTCAGTGGGCAGCTTCTACCCAAAACACAGCCTTGAATTCATCATTATCTCTCCCTGAGAAGCAACAAACTTCCAGATTTTGATTCCAGACCTGATATTACCTCTTCTGCATGTGCTGAGCAGGTCACTGGGCCTCTTTCCCTATTTGAAAAAGATGAGCTAATGTATGGAAAACATGAGGATTCATTAGTTAATGCTTATAAAGCGCTTTGAAGCTTAACAGAGCTGTTGCCTGGTAATACATCTCCAGATGTTATCAGTGTGATATGCTAAAACAAAGCATCATTGCTCATAGTCACACAGATATATTAAAGAAACCAACCCTGAAGTGTGATACACAAGAGCTGCAACACACAGTCCACCGTTTCCACTGTAAAGCACCCATGAAGAGACACTGTTAAGCAACAGCTAAAGACTGAAGTAAAATATAAGACACCTCAGCTTATCTAAAATTGTAACATCTTTGCATTTCCTTCACACAGTACAGACTTCTTCTACCGCCTTCCTCACACAGTGCTGGTTGCCCTCCTGTAATGCAGCATGTGACGTGACCGTACTTGTTACGCTTCCTTGTATTTGGCTCCAGGAAAAAAACTCTGCAAGCAGCAGAACGTTTTGGTTTTGCAGATGTTTTTCCTTCTCTCTCTCTCATATACATCATGCTTTCACCAGGAAAAGACAGGTCAAAGGCACGGAGGTATAAAGGTTTGTAACAGCTCTGATGAATTTTTTTTTTTCCCTACTAGGTCTGCCACAAACACAGTGCTTGAGACAGGATATTTCCTTGGTTTGGAGGAGGTGAGACACCAAGCACAGACTGAATACAAACCGCCCGATAGATCCCTTCCTATTTTCATCTATGCATACACTCTGGAAGTGAGCTGCAGATATATTATGCCACTGCTTTCCTTTCTCAGCATGGGAATTGCTGTGGTTGCCCCAAGAAAGTGATGCAGCTGCGAAGCCATAGGCAATGAGATTTTGTCAAGTATGAAATGTAATTTCACAGAAAGGCTGAAGAACCTCTTTTCTGTGTGGCAGATATGTTATTCTACTCATAAGTATACAAAGTAGAATAACAAAATATACACTTATTTTTCAGCAACTACGAAAACTAGTGGTTGGACAGTCACATAGTTAACCTGCATAAGCAATACGGTATGGCAAATAACTCACTGCATAATATATTCTTCTTGGTAAGAATTATAAATGTGGGGCTTCTGGTCTAGAGATTGATGTCTTTTTTGAAATATGACAGGTCCAAAACCAGAAGGTATCTAAAATGGGCATCTAGTCCATCCTTCTGCAGTAAAGTGAGATCACGCACACCGAAAACACCCCAACGGATCCAAACCTTCACAGCTTCCCGTGCTGTCTAGAACTAGAACAAATCTTTAATGTCTAACCAACTTCTGCCTTGCTGCAATTTAAGTCTATTGTATCTTGCATTCTCCCCAGGGAACAAGGAGAACCGTTTGTGAAGAAACTTCGGTGCATCTAAAGGCTGCTATGCATTCCCCAGATTCATTCTTTCCTAAATTAAACATATCTCAATTTTTTCTCAAATTGATGTTTTTGAGCTCTGTGACTACCCTTGCTGCTGTCTCCCGAACTGTTTTGAGTCAACTCCAGCCTTGATGAAGTGTTCGATGTAAACCCGGTCGCATTACCTGAGGCCTTATCAGTTCTTAGTAGTCTCTCTTACAGCAACGCTTTTCTTTATACTTTCCAGGATGATTTTTACTTTTTCTGCAAGACTAATATTTCCAAGTTGTGTTCAGCTTGTAATCCAGTATATCCCCCAGACTAGTCTAACCAGATATTTTCCATCCTGTGCTTATGAAGCCAATTAGTGCTGCCCGATCAGAATTGCTTTGCACTTGTGCTTACTGAAGCCCATCCTTTTTATTCCAGACCATTTTCCCAATTTGTCAAGATCATTTCAAATTCTCCTCATGTCTTCCCAAGGGCTGGCAATCCATCCCTCTCTGGGGGTATCGTCTGCAGCTTCAGATGCAGTCACCACCTTGGGGTCTGCACCTGTGTTGCAGCAGCTTTCCAGTGAAACTCTGAACTACAGTTTGAGCCTGATTAAAACAACCAGCCATGGTTCTGCCTCACATTAGTTTCACCTATTTTATTTTTCTCTAGCTGAGTAATGAAAGTATTACGAGACATAACTGCAAAGGCCCTTAGCTATTATATCATTACTATAATTAATCATTACATTGTAATAATTATTTCTATTAAACACAGCCTAGGAGCCTCAGTCAAGACCAAGGTACCATTAGATCAGGTACTATGATAGTGACAAGGTTTTGAGGTTATATGTACATTTTATATTGGGCTTGGTGGATTATATACAATAACAAAATAAACAAACATCTGCAGTCAAGACAATTTGTGGGCTTGCTTTTTTCTTTTTTTTTTTTTAATAATTCTCTCTCATTCTAAGAACAACAATGGGGGTTTTGTGCCTGTTTGAAAGTTCCAGGCTGTATCTTTCCTTACAAAGAGAGATTAAAATGCTCAAACAGTCAAGCAATTTGCTAGCTGAATATTTTCATATGCTTGTTAATAATTGCCTGAATCTTTGCCCTCAGACTCCGGTAGGATTTGTAAGTAGGCTGCATGCAAATATCATTAATTAAAGACTGTTATTTAGAAGGCTGGGGTATTAGTTGGAGAGCCTCGAATACTGGAAAGAAGAACAGAACATGTGACATAGTGCAGAAACGATAGCAAATTCCTGATTTACACACCAGCACTAGACTTAGAATGGTTGGCGGTTAATAACCGAGATAACTTTTCTTCATGTTTAATTTCCTTCCCCCTGCGTGCATCCTTTGAGAAGAGCCTGTCAGGTGCGAGGAAGCCCTGCGTCAGCATAACTTCCCTGAAACCAGCTGAAATTAATGCTCACTTTCACCAACTCAAGATCTGCCCTTGGGTGTGCACACAAGAGTTGCTGCAAGAATGATGAACGTGCCCACCTCTGATTAATGGTAGTGACATTTTCTGGTTAGAAATTTTAGAAGACGACAGTGTTTGGGCTCAATTTTACCTTGATACCCTGCATATGAGGTGACTCCTAATAAGAAGAATTCCTGCTAGTGACGGCAGCCAACATTAGTTACACATATGGAAAATGAATTTAATAGCAATTGCAAAAGCATTTTTTACATTGCAATGGCTATAGTGGGATTATGTCCTTCTTTTCTTTTTTTTTTTTTTTTTTAAGTACTTTTTTGTTAATAAGCAGGAACAAGAATTTGCCGGAAAGCTTTCCCCCCCCTCTAGAGACTGGAGGAGAAGGTGGTCAATATTCTGAACTGCTTAATTAATGTTATTTCTCTGGTATTTTGGTTTTTGCAGCTCCTGCAATTTCTTTGAAGGATTCAATTTTTACAGCCGAGAAAATCATAGCCAGATTGTTAAAATATTCAGCTACAGCAGAGATGCTCCAAACCATCTGGAATGATTTCTAGGAGTCAGCACTTCCCCTCCATCGCAGCTGAAATCTTGCCATGCCCTGGTATCCCCCTCTGCTACACTTCCAGGAAAGGAAAGGAGACTGTAAGACACAAGGTTGTGTCAAGTGACTGGGGATGATTCATCACATACTGGGAGAAAAGGCTTTTCCTCAGCTGACAAGTAAATACAGAGCAGGTAGCTGAAAGTGCCTTTCCTCCCGTCAGGACTCCTTGTGACCATGGAGTGAGAAGCACAAATTAAAATGAAGCAGTTGGCAGACCCCGACCGTTTAATGCTGCCTGTGACTTTTTTTTTAATTTTTTTTACTCTGCAGAGCAGAGGCTGGAGCATTTTTCATCAGTAAAGAGAAAATGTTTTCAGCAAGTTTTTCAGCTGTGCTTCAGGATTCTCATTTTGTAGCTATTTATGGGCAGCATTGCTGAAAGAGTTGCAGTGGCAGTGATACTTCTGCAGGGCTCGCTTGTCTCTTAAGTCTCATTGGAGCTCTGCTTTGCTCCTGGAAAAGAGCAACTGCACCTGCCTCGTGTGAAGGGCTCATACCTTCAGGGTTTGGGGAGTAGAAGGGAGAAAGGAGGATGGAGGGAGAGCAGGCGCCGTGTGCCTCTGCCTGCACTCTGCAAGATGCCTGTTATGAAGGTATCTTGGCTGGCTTCATTAATCTGCCTTCTTCTAGCAGCAACATAAATAAATGACGACCAAACAAATGCACAAACATACCAGGTTCTCTGTTTTGCTAGCCCAGCACAAGTGGCCAGCACTCACCCTGTTCAGCCACCAGACCTGCGTGTATGCTCGTGCACAGGGATGCAGCACCCTACGCACAGATTATGATCTGCGTGTGTGTAACCCTAAGACTATTTACAACTTGCTGCTAATATATTGGTCATCCTTCCAAGCACGCAGGCTAGGGTAGGAACGGGCCTTGGTTATTCAGTGGGATGACAAAAAGGGTCATATTTCTATTTTTTTAAACTGTTAAAAATTAGTAGAAATTTTTTTTTTTTTTTTTACTTTGTTTCATAGGTTTTTACAATACTTTTCAGGGGCTGTAGAAACCACTCTTAGCTCAGGTTGTCCCTATATAGAAATTATAGCAGGGGAACACGTGAAAGAGTGGAAGAGGGGGGTGGTACCATGTTTGCTTACTGCATTTTTCAATCCTCCCTAGGCATTCACTTTCGGTGGAAGCCAAAGAAAGGAAATTGAGCTAAAGGTACCTCTGATCTGACCCAGAGTAGCCATTTTCACATTCTTTAAGAGCAAGTAGAATAATTAGGTCTTTTGGTCTGACATTCAGATTAATACAAGGCATTTCATCGATATCTCTGCTTGACCAGCATCTTTAGAGTATTGGATCTGCTCACATATTTGTACTCCTCATCACCACTCTGTAGAGCCTTCATGGTTCAGGAAAAAAAATGCATTATATGGTTGTTGGTTTTTTTTTTTTTTTTTAAAGGTGCTACTTTCTGCAAGCTTCCCAAAACTATGACGTGGGTCCTTGGCTAGCACAAATTGATAGAGTTGGTTGATTTATGCATTACACTGAGTGATACTAGCAAAGGTCCTTATTCACCTTCCCTTTGACCACCTCTCTGTTCAAAGTCAATAAGCTTAGTAAAGTGTACTCAGCACCTTCCACATGAACATGGAACTCGTGCTTCGCTCTCCCCATGGGGTTGCTTGCCGTGCACTGGTATGTTCCTTCATCGGCTGCAGTCACTTGGTCTATCTTCAATATCTTCCCAAAATTTTCGGTTTCTGGTTCATCCTTGGGCAAGTTTCCAGTAAGCTTGGCCCAGCTTAGGTGAGGAGTTGGGCTAAAAGCAAAGAAAAAAAAGAAAGATTTTGAGTTGAATACTAGGCTGCTATAATGCTTCACGTGTGCAGAGCTGCTGGACTCCATGCATATGGTTTGCAAGGCGAAGTTTTCAGAGTTTTGTGAGCCCTTTTAAAACACTGGGGCTATACTAAGTGTTATACTATAGACTACAACTAGTCTATACTGCTTCTTGATTTGAAGGGCCCCTGTGAATAGGTTCTTCCAACAATAGCCAACACCAGGCCACGGCACGAGGCTGCATTCCTTGTATGCGTATTGGCATGGACTGCAGGAGAGGGAACGGAGCTCATTTCGTCCTACTCCAAAAGGGCACTTGAGGACAGACAAGGAGGTAAAGACTTCATTACAGTGACTTCACTCAGTGCCCTGCCTGGTTAGAAAGGTGGCCAGCCATTGGAGATGGCTGAAAATGCTCTTTACATTTTTAGAAAGCGAATGGCAGTGACACAGAAATTCAGGACAGGCTGTTGTCTGCACATTCCCAGCTGGGCTTCGCGACCCCAACACCGTACACGACGTACATACACAGTGTCATATCTGATTACTCTTGTGCCCATCTGTTATTGTGGCAAAATGCCCGGGCACAAGCTACTCAAAACCCCAGGTACCAAGAAATTATGGTTTTCCACGAGCAGTGAGCACAAGCGTGCAAATATCCTATTATTTCCTGCCAGAGTCCTCGTCCTGCTCCTGTACCAAAGTCAGGCTCAGCGTTGCCTTGGTGTTGTATTGAGGCAATGCCCTCCCGACACTGTCATTACTCAGAATATAAGTCTTCAAAAATGACAGATTGCAAATGTACTTATTTCCTTATTTTGCAGTTGGCTGCCCCTGATCTTAGTTACTTGAAATCTGGCTCAGTCTACCCGCTTCTGTGGTTTGTGGATATTTGGTGGGATGGATTGGCAGAGATATAGGCAAAGCTGATCATGTTTCTGCTGAAAACAGGAATTTTAGCAAATAAAAATATCATTTTATTTTGGTCTAAATGTTGCATTTTTGAAGGGTTTCAATTAAAAAATATTTGTTTGGCGATCAGACAAAGAAATACTTTGTCTTCTCTCGAAAGTGACTACTTTAAAAAAAACGCACCCTTTTGTTTGAAAAGTAATTTCAAAAAAGTTTCCTGGAAAATATTTCTTTTCTTTACTTTTTTTCCAAACAATCAGAAAACCTTTTCTGGCTTTCTCTTCTTCTACGTGATATTAATTCTTGCACACAAAAATTCAGATTTGTGTATTTCCAAGGTGATTTGCCTATTAAGTACCTTGAAAACACTATAAACTCATAGCTGTGGCCTTGAGGAGGTTTGTGGGCCTGCGAATTAGTTTGATGGGTAGTGAATTAGACAAGGAAGTGTTGCAACAGGGAACTAAAACTCACTGCAGATACTTGGAGTGAATCCAATAGAGACAAGTAATTCACCTTCTCTCAGAAATGGCAACCAACTGCAGAGGCATAATCTTGCCAGCTTAAACGAGCAATGCCCTTTCAAGCCCACATGGAAAAACAAAATACCCTAAACGTGTTTGTTCAGGCAGATAAATATCCTGATTTTGGAATTTTATAGAGGGAATATAATTGCACAGCCTTTAATAGGAATTACCTATCTGCTAACCACAGTCATTACCTATCTGCTAACCACAGTCTGCGTTCACAGACCTGCAGCTCTACCATACAGCATGAGAAGACGATGATTTAAGCCTCCATTCAACAAAAAGCTCTATCTCAAGTAAGCCAGAAGGGACTGTGCTTTCATTGTGGGTTTAGCAGTTGGAGAGGTTTTCACTTTGCCTTTTTCTCTGGCGGCACCTCTTCTGGGGCAGATTATTGCATCTGCAAGCACACAGTAAAAATTGGAAAACTGGACGGAGGGCAAAGTGGAGCTTATGTCTGTCTGAGTTACTGCAGCAGGAGCAAGGTCTGAGAGGTATTCACAGCTTCATTGTGAGGACTGCACTTAACATTTATTTAGCCATTCCTTTTCCTTACTTACCCTTATTTTGTCCTTTGTTTTTCACTATAAGGAACAAAATTGTCCTGCTTTCCCATCGCATACCATCTACTTTAACCCTTCCCTGTGTTTTTACAGTGAACAACTCCTCATCGAGATACTCTGCCGTGCTTAGTGCAGCCAGATCTACAACTAGACCATGAGTAGTGCTCTAACATAAATGCTGATAGCAATAACAAGCTTGAGATATCTGTGCAGCACAAAGCACCAGAGGCATGTGTAGGTATGGGCCCAAGCAGAAAACATGGGACTGGAATTATATTTTAAGTCAGCCCATTACTGTTAGTTTTAGCAGGATCAAACCAATACAGATGACTCCAGTTCACTATATTTTGACATAGTTGTGGACTTTGTTCCTTGACATACTGTCATCTGTGACCTGTGATCTGACACCTGGAAAAATGCTGAATAATTCGTGAGCATTGAACCAAAACTGAACTGTCAAAACTAGAATAGAAACATTATAGGTTGCGAGCCAAACCATAGAAGCAGAATTCTGTTGTTACTTAGTTTTTCAACATCTCAAAAGTAGTACTACTGAAAAAAGTTAAATAATAGGGGCTTTTTAATATAACAGTTAAAAAAAAAATCAATACTTACCATGATATCATTTTAATTACTTGTTCATAAGCTATAGCAATAACAAACACATGAATGTTGCATGCTAGCTCTGTGCTGCTTTACAAGGAGTATGCATACTTCAGGAAAACTGCACAGAGGTTCAATTTAAAACTGTATACACAAGTAGGTATATTCATTTGTAGTTGTATAATTCTTAATATAGCTTTTTCTTTGCTCAATTCTATTTCAAAAGGTGATTAAGTTTGTGCAGTATTGTGCATTACTCACAGCCCTTCAGCAATACATTCGAGTAGCAGGACACCTCCCTTGATGACAGTGACTGATGAGCTACTGCCAGCAGATTCAGGAGGGATCAGCAGTTTGGGTTTTCTTTCTTTGATAAAATTTGCTAAAAAATAGAATAAAATTAAAGTTAGATATGAAATCTTAGAGCCTTTGCTTATCCTCCAGTAATGCCACAAACATTACTTCTGTCAGAAGGTTTCAGACATCGATTTATAAATTTTCTTTGTTATTTATATAGTTTGAGACTAATCCCAGGCTCTCCTATTTCCCCTGATAACAGTCAGAAGGTGACTACAGTAACAACAACAGGCAGCAGTACTGGTGAAGCCCCTTTTCCTACGGTTTTGTGTCCTGCTTTCCAGGCACTGGCCCATTCTCTCATACACCTCAGCCAGTCTTGGTACACTGGTCTCAATTGCTGATCTTCTGGTCCACACCCCCTTTCTTAGCACCTTCCTTCTGCACTGACTCCATCATCTTTTAAATCTCAAATGAAAAACCATCTTTCCTGACTTGAATATCCCACAGAATTGTCCTTCTTGCTACAATTATTAAATCTACATTAATGGAGATACAATTTGTAAGAAAGACTGTTAAAATAATAAAACAAGATTGACCTGCATTTGATTTCAACGGACCATTTGTTCCAGCCTGCCAAACAATGGTTTCGTGATGAAATATGCATACAGTTAAATGGCTATCCAGTTATCACTATAATAACAATTAGCACAGTAATGAATAAGTCCCCAAATGGTACTAGTTCTTCAAAAATAGTCAGTTACGGATGATTTGGTAAAAGACCGCATGTATCTCTCTGAACCATTTTCTAATTTTTTTTTCCTCTCCTTGTTTTGTATCTCTACAGATCTGTGTCACAAGTGCTCAGAGCTGCAGCAAAACACTTTGGTGCCTCTGGATACACTCGCACGTTTTCCATCTGCCCTCCACATCCTGCTGCCAAAGGCAGGCAGTCCCCCTTCCCAACCCGCGACAGGAGTTCAGACATCCCTCTGAGGGAAAAATACAGTTTCTGAGTGTCTGTCACTCTGCACAAGCCCTGCTTGTTCTGCTCACAAGGCTTAGCCTCTGTGGGCCAAGGCTTGAGGACTGACCAGTGCTTTGAGTTATCCAGCCCAAAACACTTGAGGAGAACCCCCTTTTCAAAAACCTCAGTGCTTATCCAGCAAAACAGGGCCCTTCAGGAGTTTCAAATTGGGCATTTCAAAAAACAGAGACTCTCAAAAGCAATTTAGCCAAACAAATCAGAGCCAAGAGCTACAGCCAAACCCCAAGACTCTCATTTTTACATATTTTAAACAAAATTAACTGTGTGGAGAATTGCAAGAATAGCTGCTAGCTGTCTTCTGCCTTACCCACATTGCCTGCATAAACCTCAGCAGAATATTTTCAGGCTATTGCTCCACAAAGAGGGGAATACAAAACGAGGATAAGAAGTGCTTCGTTGCAGTGCTTACCTGTGGTGAGTATCAGACGGGGCAATATATGGCCAAAGAGAACCACCTCCCACCTACCGTGAAGTATGGCTCTTAGGTGGCGACAGGTAACACAAAGCACCTAAAGCTCTGTAAACCCACACCTTAAGCTCACCCTGGTGTAATGCAGCCCCAGGGTGACCCTTTAGACATGAATTCATGTCTAAACACCAGCATCTTCTTAACTGCCAGAGGAAGACTTGGAGCATCCAGCTCTGGCTCCTGCACTGAACTGATAACACAAGAAACCCAGGACGTCAGCCTCCTTACTTACATCACATTATGAAATGTGAACATTCTTTTCTCAAGTAAGAAAACTACCTCTTTGGTAAAAGCCCTTCAGATTTCTGTCAAAAAGTACAAGATGAGCAAATTGTACTCCATGGACCATTTAAATCCATCCCACTGCAATAAAAAGGCTTTTGTGATTTTTTTTTTCTTTTCTTTTTCCTGAACAGCAGCTCCTATTTCACCTCAGCTGGTAGATTCCCAGTTTAAAGGCTAAATAACAGATGCATTCAACTCACCCTTAGTAACTGCAGCGTTAGGTGAGCCTGAGTCATTAGCATGCTTAACTGAAATAAATAAAAGTGACAACCAAACACAAACATGCATAGTTGGTATAGAATCAAAAGAAACAATAAATCAACCAAAACAAAACCATACCCCCCCCAGTTTCTGCCATGAAAGAAAGAAACAAAGAAAAATATAAAGTAAAGAAACAGATGAACAACAAATACCTGAAAATACAAAGAAAATTCTTCAAAGACATGTATTATTCTGCAAAATACTTCATGGGTGATATAATCATCATTCCATCCTACTTACCTAGGATAATAAAAAAATCACTAAGCCCTAAGCGTCCACTATAAAGAAGTTTTGTAAAATTTATCTAGTCTCTTTTTTCTTATTGCTTAACTTTTTTCTGTGTGTTTTTTTTAATACAGCGCCTCAACAGGGACTGGGCAGAGTGGAGTGGGCAGTCTCGAGCTGAGTTCACAAAACCCTTTAAGTGTATGCCTCCCTTTTTTTGCCTGCACCCAGTCTCGTGGCTTCAACAGCAAGGTGCACGCACTGAAGTGTTTTGCTGGGCCACTGCCAGGGCTATCAGCAGCCCTACGGTCAAACCCCATCTCATTTTTCTGTAATCTGTGTGTGCCTGTGTGTGGGAAAGGACCCATTAGAAAAGCTACAGAGAGCAACATTTCATTTTGATATTTTTCTCACAATTGTTATCCCAAGATATGGTTTAAGCAAGTATTAAGATATACAAAGCCACTGTTAATCCTTTATCTTTTTATCCCAACAAGAAAACTCTCAAAATCATATATTAAATATTAGGCTTTCATTCATGAAGAAAAATCTCCTTGGCTTTCTGGGCTGCATAAGCCCGAAAGGTCAGAAGTATTAGTGAAACAGAGGACTGATATTAAGGGCACAGGCAGCCTCAGCAAGTGGTACAAGCGATACCAGAAACTACTACAGCCACAAGAGATTCAAGCAAAGTGGCAAGGGTCTCCAGCTGGTATAAGCTGCCTTAGTTCCACGGGCTTCTCTCAGGCTGTGCTGATTTAAGAGTGTGCCCTAAAAGGCTGCTTTTTTTCTTTTTTTCCTGGGTATTTGTATCCTTTTCCTCTGTTTCTAACACTGATAGTTGTACACCCCATATATTCAGCAGCTTTACGCAGCTTGAGTTAGCAGTTTGATAGAGCAGCAGGTAGATATACAGCGAATAAATGCACGCATCCGACAACGGGAGAGCAAACTCCACACGCTCCAGTGTGACTCAGGGGCAGGGGCAGTACCTGAAACCATCTTTTGTATAAGACCCTCAGAGCCTACAGGAATACAGAGACGTTAAAATAAATAAATAAATAAAATTTGATGTACCCTACTCAACGTTTCATTAAGGAAAGGGAAAATGCCTCATGTGCCACTATTGATGCTCACAGCAGCTTGCAAAGACCTGGAAAGCATCGTCCTTCCCAACCGCATTGCTGCACTCAGACCAAAGCAGACCTGCACCCAGGGAGGAGGCGGCCACATAAAATCCTCAAGACCCAGATCCACTGGTGAGCCGCTTGACTGCAAGACGAGCAGATTTCCCTAATGCATCACTGGCCTTCACTGGGGGGGAGAACAGGAGGAATAACGGGGCACTTTGGAGGGTCGACAGCTGCAAAAAGCTTTTATTGGTTGAATTTAGCCCTTAGAGTAAGGTTAATAATGCAGGAATAAGCACAGTAACGTGCATTTTCTTCAGAGAGAATCACATCAGAGACACAGGGCGCACATCTGCATTCGCTGATGCCTGGGGAGTTAAAAAAGAAAAAAACAACAGAAAACAAGAAACTACTCATCCACAGACTTACAACGGGAAACCTTCAGCGTCATTGGCATTTTCTGTACAATTGTCCTCAGTCTTGGAAATGCTGCAAAGCAACAATAATCACTCCGACTGTCATTTTCTTCCACATTTGCAAAGTAGAGATCTCCCTTAAGGCTCATGGAGACCCTTTCATCTTGTGGAATGTGCTGCAAATCTAGCAAGAAAAAATAATTATGATATGGTAATGATACTGAGCTGTTTCACCAATATGATTACTAATGTTCTCCTGTCATATGTTTGCTTCCAGATACAGAATATAACTTCGATGCAGAAGAGGCAGAAGACCCAGCATAACCAATGAGTTATTTACCAATATTCAACATACAATTCATAACAGATAATACATATTTTTATATACTAATGCATTTAAAATATATATTACAATATATTTAAAACTAATTGATAATGAAAAATTGATAATGAAAAAATACTCAGTGCAAAGTTCCTGCTCAGGTACAAGGAAATTTTCAGTACCTCTCCCTGGTACAAAGGCCTGTAATGATGATATGGAGGTCAGCATTTATAGATGTCCTCTACTGCCAGTCCCCCAAGCACTTTGCTCTTCTGTAACTACAGATTAGAGCAGGGGAGTGTTAGTATGAACTAAGGTTGCTGTACTGTCTCATTGTTGATCCAGCCAATGCAGGTCTGTGCTAAATACATATGTCAGGAGTAGAGAAGCTGCCTTATAAGATCAGAGGTTTAATCTGGCACGCTGTCTCTGCAAGTACTTGGTCAGCATCAGAAACAAACCCTTCATGTCATGGAGGCAATCTGAGTTACTTTGCTTCCCAAGAGCCAGAAATTCCTACAGAACACAAATGCTGAAGAACAATGTGACAGAAACCCACAAGGAACTAATTACACACACACCTGACAGATTTTGGTTTTTTTCTTAATATCATAACTCAACCATTAGTTTATGAAAAGAGGAAAACAGTAATGATGGAAATAATATCCTGACACATTCTATCCTCTCTACTGCAAAAGTAGTGGTCCTCATTACTGGTAGACTCCTTTACTGAAATGTAAGCTTTCTGATACCTCATATTTAATAATACGTTGTGTCAATGCACTCTAGATTTTAACTTTGTGTTATGTGAAAACGTATCTCCATTCTCCATTTTTCAACTTTGTTTTTCAATATCCAGATCTTTTTTCCTAAGCACTTGCACAATTACCATTCCCATCTATTATGAATCTGTAATGAAACTGCTCTGGAAGACAAATGTTTTGAGTCTCCTCATATGAATTGTGTACAAATAGTTTACTTACCAATATTCATCCAATAGATATGCAAAGGTGGAATGCCTTTTGGGGGGTTACAGTGCAAAATCACAGAATCACCATGCTCCACATCAAGGGGCTCAATTTTTTCTTTTGGGAATTTTGGTACACCTGTACAAAAGCAAAGAAGTTTCTCTTATATTGTTACCTTTTGAAATTTTGCCTTTTACTTCCCCCTTAATATAGTTCTTAATAAAATATTTACCTTAACATCATCCTTTGCATTCTCTGCCTTTAGTTACTACTATTATTTACAATGTGATATGGAGTAACGATGCGTTTTACTAAGATTAAGAAATCTCTGCTAGCATTCTTCATTCACAAAGTGCACAGACCGCAGTATTGAAAGCCAGGCAACTGAACAGTGCTGTTTAACACTTGTCTGTGATGTCCATGAGCTTTGCCCAGGCTTTATTTTAATGCATTTATTTTCAAACGCTTTCTATAGCTCCTTTGTTTGTACTGTCTGGAAGAGACAACTCAAAGTCACAGAGAACCAAAGCCTGAGGCTAAGATCAGCGTAGAGGACTGTGCACTGACAGGTCCCAGGCTGCTCCCGGGAGATCAGAAACCAGTCTGGGAGTGCAGTATATTCCGGGAAGTCTTGGCTAGAAAGTGGTTCCCAAGAAGCCACTGCAAGTCAATGCAGGTGAGGACAGACATCAGGTAGCTATTCCACCTTGTGCCTGGAGTTGTCCCAATTCTTATCCATCTCCAGAATCAGATGAAGCAGAAGTCTGTTTTAAAGATTATATTGCCTCCTCATCCCCTCAGGTGTAAAACCTCTGCTGTGCAGACCTGCAGACTTCTTCAGCAAGCTTGTATTTCAGGATGCAGAGACAGGCTTCGCACAAAAGAATGCACAGGGGTGCACAAGGGTTGCACTATTGGGGCTTAAAAAAAGGCTAAATAATTAATGGATCAAGGACTTTTTTAATCACCCAGAGCATCAGCACTGATGCCAGCAGACCGATCAAAGCCAGAATCATGCTTGGTAAACCTGGGCAACCTGGCCAGTCTCAGCAGTCCAAAATACAACCGCAGCGCATCCAAGAAGAGGGGAAGCCGAACTGGGCTGGAGCCCACACCAAACCAAGCACCGGGAGGCAGCAGCTCAGAGATTAGTGCAAAGAAATTAGTCTGCAAAATGTAACCAATCCTTAAATGAATTTAGCTAAGACGGTTTCAGGGAGGACATTGTCTTCTGCTTTCATTTCAGGCAAGTTCAAACTAGCAAAACTTTCAGTTCAGGCAACTGCGTTAAACTGCAAAATTAACAGCAATTAAACAGCAAAGGGGTGAAAGCACCCTGGCTGTGCAGAGTCAAACTGGCACAGCAAATATTGCCATCCTGGTGTTCAAGCCAGGACAGGGAACTCTGATAGCAAATAAACAATTTGAAACATCAGTGGTCCAGCAGCTCCACAGGATACCTGCAGTGTCACATTGCAGGAGTCAAACCAGAGGAGGAGGGTGGGAAATGCAGGGCCAGGACTCTGAGGAGACTTTATACATTGTAGGATTAGTAAATATAAAAAGAAGCAATCACTGTAATGCTGATTGCCTGAATGCAGATTGTGCACAGATTTTATCTCCAGGAGGATTATTAATACATTATGAGTTCTTAGGAGAGGCAAAACAGAGCTAATGAGCATTACCTACTCTGTAGGTATAATTTCAGATAACAAAGGGAACTATATACTCAAATCCAGTGCATTCAATAACCCATAGTCTTCAAGCCCTGGAAAACACACCTGCTGTCTGCTGGAGAGGTAGGACATTTTCAAGTAGGAAAAAGCCAATTTCTTTATTTAAAGCTTACTTACTCCCAAAAGCACATCACTCTCTTAAAGTTTTGTAGAAAGCTGGATCAGGTGAAGGATAAACCTTCTGACTAAACCAAAGAGACCAGCAAATAGACTAATAGTGCAATCACTTATCTAGGACATTGGAAGCTCTTGTTCAAACCCATTTTTTGCCTCATTTGGCACAACTAAATCTGGGTCTCCAATATCCCAGTTGGGTGCCATAACCACTGGTCTTCTCAGTCAATTTCTGTAGCCAATAATTACAGAATTATACAAAAATATAGGAAGTCCCACCAGGAGACAGTGAAAAATCATGGTCTCAGTGTCATTAGCTGGCAGCGCAGACATTCATCTCCAATGTGTAGCCCAGATGTCTGCCTCTGCACTTCACTGGGGGAAGCGGCAATTTGAACTCAAATGTCCTCCACCTCGAATAAGTACTTGAACTGCAGGTGGTCGGGGCTTCTGGGTTCTTCCATGCTGTTTTGTTTCACTTTGTTCATAGTGAAAAACATTGGAAAACTTTGATTTTCCCCTCAATGCATAACTTTGAGTGTTTTGAACCTTTGAAGGGTTTTGCAAGAGCAACTTCCATGAAAAATTCCTAGCCAAACATTCTGACAAGCATATTTTCTTGCTGGGGTCCCACTGGCCTCAAAGACTAGAAAAATAAGTGCTTCTGAATTCTGCATGAGGAGATTTATTAAAACTAAGAAGCTAATATCACATCAGACTTCGGCTCTTGCACATTTGTCTTCAGTATGTATATATAGGCAATTTTTTTTTTTTGCAGTGTTCCTCTGTTTTAATTAGTGGATATCCCAGAATCAATCACTACTGATTTGTAGCTGATCACAGAAACTATCACAGCTGAATTAAGCTCGAAAGTATCATACAAGATTAATTGTGTCATGAAAGTGTTTAATACTGTATGGAGTTATCAATGCAGCACATGGACACTGTAAAATTCACAACCAATTGATCTCTTTGCAGCGATACCATTAAAACTGTCATGTCAATCTTTCATGCAATTCCCCACACACAGATATAATGAGAGGGGACAGAGAATCCAGCATAGCTCCAAGTGCTACCTCTCACATATCCATAACACAGGGGAGAACATTATTTAATGACTCTGAGAAAGGCTTGCTGAAGTGCCAGCAGGATGGCTCTCATGACACAAGCAATCAAGTGGCACGTATGAAACAGCCATAGGGAAGATGAAAAACTGGCTTCTGTTATGGAGACATCTTCTAAAAGCCCACCATGACATATAAAGCTCTCAAAACAGTCTTGGGAAAGGCTTCGCTGCCCAAGTATTATTTTCTGACAAGGCTGCACTGTGAATACTGTACAGCTCTCAAAAAACAGAATTACAGTGCTTTGACAGTGTGTAAACCATGGAAATGGAAGATTATCAGTGTCCAGAGCCATTTGTGCAAGGAACAAGGCTCTGTTTAATCCCTGGGGTGACTCAGTTTAACGACTGAGCTGTACTTGAGATTAGGCTGAAATACCACTGGCAAATTAGGTTGGCTGAGAGAAGTTTCATAAAGGAGGCTGGGTCACTCCCTTCCGCTTCTTATCTGTTCAGAAAATGCAGTATCTCAACAAAAAGCAAACAGGAGGGAGACCAATACAATGCAACATTAAATCTAAATTTCAGTTTAACAGTATAGAATCAGAAATATAGCAACCAGAGTTGGGTTCCTCCAGTCCCCAGCAATATTGCTTCAGACTTACTCGGGTACCTACTAGCACACTTTGTCTTACAGCTTAGTTTTGACTTACTGCTGACTACAGTGACTTCACACAACTGTAACTGTATCGCGTATGGCAATTTATACCAGTTTATGAGATTGGAGACGATGCAATCTGATATTTTACATGTTTCTGGGTAAAGTGTTGAGAAATTGAACTGAAGGAAGAGGGCTTTTCCAGGTAACTGTAGAAGTCCTTGAGACCTAGGGGTCTGGTTTGTACCAGTATCTGGTGTAAAATGGGAATCAACTCATTACAGTAAATCAGCAATTAGCAAATATTTTGGAAACTATTGAAGGAAAACATCACTATACACCAGGTCTGTTTTTATAACCTTCCCTGTGGATGCTACTGGAGATGTGTCCTGGGCTAGATAGATGCTTAGCCTGACCCTTCATGGCTATTCTGAAGTTCTCCTATGCAGATAAATCCTTAAAGGATGTAAGAGTAAGGGAAAGTGGAAATAGTCAAGAAATTTCTATATCCTGGAAATTCCCAGCTCCTCAGATACTTTAATTAGTAGCTGAGTAATTTGTTATACAGTTCTATATCTTGTGCAGTGAACAGCCCAACACATCAAAGAATCTTAAACATGACTTACAGTCACCAATCACATGAGTTGTACTGAATACAGCTTGGGCAGCTTCCAGTACCCATCTCAGTGCATCAATTGATATTCTGATCCATGTAGTAGTATAAGCAGTAGTTAAATCTGTAATTTTCATTGCAGCCTTTGAACTGTTTATGAGATATGATCCTGTTTGTTTATGGATTTTTAATTCCTGCACTAAATTGAAAAAGTTAGGAAAGTCTGGCTGTCAGGAAGACCGTGGCTGTCAGTCCTCTTGCTCTCAAAGAAGCTTTTATGATGGAATCAGTGACGATCTTTTTTGCTGTGTAAATCTCTCTATTGCCCTTTCCAAAACGATGGTCGCTGGCAACAATCAGTGATCCCAATGATTTAGATGGCCAGAAAAGTTGTCAAAGGTATCGAATACCGGTTTAGGAGCCAAGAGCTTTACAATTTATTCCCATCGTCTGCAAAGTCTCAGTGAGTTACTCTCTTTTGTTTTCTCTTCCAAAAAGGCTATACTGAACGCCTTCACAAAGCACGTTACTGAGACCTCCTATTTTAGTATCAGTTCAATATCTTTTAATGACTTCACAATATTCAGATCTAGATTTTTTTTTGAATATTCACACAGGCTTTGCTTTCTTTCGGAATTCTAGAACTAACATCATTGGCACAG
>VYZV01038017.1:131506-183424 GCA_013401275.1 Pandion haliaetus | reverse complement strand
ACCCTGCTCCATTGTAGAGCTAGTGATGTTTCTTGTCCTTCGTACTCACGCTAGGAAGGTTCTGCTTCAATTTTTCCTCTTCTAATTTCATATATTTTGATTCTGAATATAAGACCAATTGTGTGTTCATCTTCCTATGCTACTTCCAAGCTACAAGTACTTAAATGTATAGGTACAAAGATGGTTGTGTCAATGTTGTCCTAATCAGGATCTTGAACTTTGTAAGAGTGAATTTCATCCCACTTCTATAAACCTGGCCCTTAACATCACCCATTTCCTCCTCTGCCCTCCCTTTGTGCTACTGATGGAAGGACAGTTTCTAGGATCGGTAATTTTCACCACTATATTTTTGAGCTCATTTTCCATTCAGTCCCAAGTGTTTAATATTCTCCCCCTAAGTATTTATACCAAACCCTGCATGCTACTGACATCACACTAACGAACTCACAGTTGATTGGATCACTTCCCCTTCAGCTTTCAAATATTTACATTGGTTGTTATTTTGCACTAATAAACTGTTATTTCTCCCATCCTTCCCCCCAGCTTCCGATTTCATGTTCCCTGCTCTGAGATGGAGACCGTATTGTCCTCCCAATTTCTGGGCACTCAGTCATGGTTGCCAAGCTAAAATATTATAGTCTTATGAATCTTAACAGCATTTGTTTTCCAGTAAAAGTTTGAAAACAAAAGTATCACATAGCTCCTAATTCTTTATAAATAAATTTCTCCAGTATAAGAGACATCACTCCAAATTTACCTCAGGAGTTTCCCCAAACTCACAAATTGTCTTTTACAACACTTCCCCTAAGTGATCTGACTCAAACCAATTTTGTTTTCTCTGACAATGACTTCCTATTCCTTTATTGCCCACTACCTTATTAACTTTTAATGTATTTCTAACACTATTTCATGATCTATGCCATTATTTCTCTTTCATGAACAGCTAATATCTTTCAATAACTGTACTGCAGTTAAGATAGCTACTCTGCTGTTTTTCCTGCTATTTGTTTTATCTCTCCAAATATTTTAATTTCTGTATTTTCATGATGTGCCTGCATCAGCTCACAAACAAATTGTCTCAGGCCAGATTAGGTAGAGAATTTATCAGACTACAACTCTCATCAATATTTATGCGTTCTTCTTTACAGAAAGAGAAAAGTATTAGAAATGGAGGCAGCACAAATGCAAAAAGTGGCTCTAAGCAAATACAAATCAGAAAAGAATTCTTATGGGGTTTATGGCAAAGGCAAAGCAAATGCTTTATAAAGGCATTTAAATAGTCAAGTCAAAGCAAATAATTTTCTGTCATTGAACATTCAGCTCTCCTGAGATGGCTGTTAAAAAGTTTATAGTTTTTATGCAAAGTGGGGCAGATGATACTCACAAAGTGAAAGTAAATAATAAATGTTTTCCAAATGAATATATCTGGGAAAACATAAACATAGTCTACCCAGTTGCATTTGTATTAATTCAGGTTGGGAGGGAGTGTCAGCATCAGCACTTGGAAACCTGTAAGGAGCTGATAGTCCAGCGGTATTGTCTGAAATCCTGCATTCAGATTTGGTTTCTGTCCTCAAAACCAGGAATGAAATAAAATCATTCCAGGGAGCACACAGAGGTTTTCCTTCCAATATTCACTGAATAACAAACAGTGCATGTTTAATCATACCCCAGCTTAGTAACTAGTTCTTTCCCATTTAATTTGAGGAAACACAGTTTTCACCTTAAAAAAAAAAAAACAAAACAAAACAAACAAAAAGCAAAGTAAAAGCCCTTACTTGGAACAATTAGCTCAATTTCTTCTGACATGGCAGTTCCCAGCACATTGGACGCAAAGCAACGATATTTCCCTTGAAAATTGGTGATGATTCCACGGTTTTGAATCACAAATGTTCCCGAGTGGTTAGATGGAACTATCCTCGGGTCAGATAATAAATCGAAGGGTTTTCCATCCTTAGTCCAATTAAAGCTGAAAAATAACGCAAGTGTTACAAAGGACAGGTGACAGAACAGAGTGCACTACGGTACAAACCCAGTAGTAAATATGGGTCCAGTAGTGTACTATTAAAATAAAAGGAAAAACTTCATGTAAGAGAAGGAGTTGAATGGTAAAATGACCACTGTGCTACTGTAACTTGTGTTAGCTATTGGGCATGTCTCTCCTGTCAACACTTTACTTTTGGATAACTGACTGTGACATGAAATAAGAACATGAAGCTTAAGGCAAGGACAATATATGAGAGAGACCATCTGTGAAAACAAGAGCCACACAGTGAAAGGAACTAGAGGTTGGTAAAAAAGCTGTGTCTGTAGGAGAGTAGGTACTTTTGACTAGCGAGGATTGGAAGGACCTGTTCTCACCATCTACAGGAGATAACATGGCTGAACCCAAGAGAAACTGAGATGACGGAGTTTCCCCTGGTCTTGACATAGAATTACGTGTAGTTTTGATGCTACTGGGGTGTGATTTTGATGAATGCTGATGTATTGGCCATAGTTTATGTACCTGGAAGTCTCAGATGGATTGAAATTGGGCTAAACTGATTCAAAATCAGAGACAGTTGGAAATTGTGGAAACAGTATAACATGTCTCTCGTGGGAGACGAACCTTTTTCAATAGTTTGCAATGTTTTAAGAGAATAAATTAATGTCATCATAAATGTATGTTTTGGCACTTCACTAGTATTGGCAAAACTGCCTTGCTACAGTATGGAGGGTAATATGGGTTCCTATCGCCTAACCAGCACTATCACACACACTTAAATATACCAGAAAACTTTTTATTGATCTGCTGACAAACAGTGCAACAAAGGAAATTTGTTGTCATGCTACAAATCTCCATTCAGAGCTCAATTAAAAATGATCAAACCATCTTGATATAAAATAGCAATTGCCTTTTCAAAGCAAGTTTACATTGTGTTGCAGAGAAAGAAGGGAAGGATTAGAGAGTGACAATGACATGCAAACCAGCTATTAATTTAGCCCATACATCATCCAGTGGTGAAAGTCTCAGGAGGAGCTTTTACTCTGTTATTATTACATTTTTGTTAATCACGTTTTCATTAAAAATCTTTTTCCTTTTTACACTGGTGTAAAATAGATAAAGCTTATCTTTGGATATTTATTTGAATAACTTCTTATGTGTATATTTGTAACATCACCATGGCCATGATGATGTTAGGTACAGACAAGGTATCTGATAAAATGGAAATGTGATCTCTGAATACATGGTTTAATGGGCTTGGTATTTTTAGGGTTGCTGTAGAAAAGGCAGAAGGACAGCTGGGACCCTTTGATTACCATTACACACCTCCTGTCTTTTGCAGCACAGCCCAGACAAGCTCCTTTGAATCATGGGGTGAACTTAGCACATGCTGGAGAAGTGAAACATCTCCCAACAAGAAAAAGGCATGTTGATATCTATTCAGAGTGAGTGGAAGTGATGGAGCAACAAAAGCTGAGTGGCCTAAAGGGAAACCCAAACCTTAACCTTGCCTTATGATGATGAGCAGGTTACTGTACATCAGCTATTCCTCCCCTCCTCAAAACCAGAACAATGTTTGGCAAAGGCTAAAATCAAACTCAATCTCTGCTTGCTTCTCCCAGTGAAAGCAGTACTCACGTGGGCTGCGGGTTTCCTCTAGCTTCACATTTAATTGTAAAGTCCTCATCAAAAGGGTAGGCAACCTGGGCGTGAGATTGCTCCGTGATTGTTGGAAGCTGCGCAACTGAACACAAAGAGGTACTGGGTTAAAAAACGCCATTCGAGCAAAACCGTGCTCTGCTCAGGTCTTTTCTTCGAAAGGGACAATGTCAGGATTGCCTTACTCCTGCAAACAGTGAGGCTTGCCTTTAAAAAAGGATTATCGTCATCATCTTCCTGGCATTTCCCACACTCTCTGCTCCCCAGACTGAACCCTGCCATTGCCTCAGCAGGCAGAGGAAGGCTTGACAGCACTGACTGTGTTCGGCCAGCCGCTCACGGGCATCACCTGCACACGCTTCCGCGTATGACCAACCCACCCAGGGCAGAGGAGAGCTGGGGCCGTGCTAAAACTAAAGCCAAAGCATGGTTGTGTGAACTGGTAAATTTATTCAGCGTTGAAGTCAGTAACCGCGTTTTTAATCCAGAGACGGAGACACACACGTAAAGTAGCAAACTGCTATCTCCATCCTGGGTAAAATTGCCGGAAAATCCATGGACTGCAAAGATGACTTAATACCCCCTCCAGGGTACAGCGGGGAAGAGCCGTTACCAGTCACACAGTCGTACAGTGATGTTTCACTAACTTTTTTTTCTAAGGGAATTAAACTGCTGCGAGTGCCTGTGTAACAGAGCCACACGAGGGAGAATGCCCCCCACAGCGGAGCTGGGGATAATAGGATCATCACATTGTTGTAAACAGCCAGGAAGAAAATTAATATGCTCTTTGGTTTCCCTTTTAAGTCCAGGTAGCTCAAAGCTGGAGTGAAATGTGGTGCCTTGCCATACCGTGTGGTCTCAAAGCTGAATACTTCCAAGCCCACCAGCTTCACTGATCAGACATAATTCCTTTTTATTAAAATATAAAATGCTTCATTAAAGCAAATTAAGAGCTAGATAGTTCCCCCGTGTAGGTACTTAAAAGCAATGGATGCCCAGACAGTTTGTCCTGCACTTTACAGACACAGCTCCACTTTTGCTTTATTTAAACACAAGGAGCCACTGCGATACCTTTCTCCAAAAGAACCTTCTACTTCCAAATGCTGTTAAACAAGTTTGGATAGCTTTAAAAAAATATCCTATTAACCTGCTTGATCATCTTCTCCTTTGCAGCCAGGGCTATTGGCAGACTCTGGAGTGCTGACAGCTCACGGCAGGTCCACACGATGCCCTGAAACTGGCCTGTGTCCTACTCTGAGGCTCCCGCACCCAAAGCCCTGCAAACTGCCTACATTTCTTTCTCCTTAAGTTTATTTATTTATTTTTCCCCACCAAAATTCATAAAAACCAATATTGCTGAGTTTTGCTTTGCTGGTTCATCCCCTCACCCCGCCCTCCAAAAAAAAAAAAAAAACCACAAACTGTAGTTTGCAATTCTCCTGGTCCATTTACGTTTGAAAAATGCCAA
Organism: Pandion haliaetus; assembly: GCA_013401275.1. Lineage (NCBI taxonomy): Eukaryota > Metazoa > Chordata > Aves > Accipitriformes > Pandionidae > Pandion > Pandion haliaetus. The sequence goes on along the minus strand of VYZV01038017.1, from coordinate 178,313 downwards.
GCTTGGGAGGCCTGGGCTGTACTCCAGGCAGTGGGGTCCACTGGCTTTCATTGGATTGTCCCCTATGAGCCTCATATCCCATATTTTACACGTGTCCTGAAACCCCACCGACCGTGTAAAACAGGCAGTTTGAATGCATCACAGCCAGAGAGGGATAAATGAGGTGCTCCCCAGGGCCGTATGCGAGGCGTAGGAAACACTTCTCTGGGGACTAATGAACGCCCTGAGACATACACCTGCTCCTTTCTCAGACTGAAATGGCAGGTTGCAAGACAAGTAAGTGAAGGTATATGCGCACCAAACAAGCTTCAGGGAGATTCAGAGCCAAAATGAGGAATTTATGTGAAGGGCAAAACCAAACCCTTGGAGCTAAGCGGCGTGTTGGATCACAAACACCAGATATATATTATTAGACAAGTTTACTGCTCCATTTAAACAGGTCTAAACAAAGTAACTTACATTTTTATCACATCTGAATTTCCCAAAGGCCATATTCTGGCAGAATTCAATCCAAAATGGAACAACTGAAAAGCAGGATTTAGTATTTTTTTCTTTAGGGAAAAGTTAAAAAAAAAAAAAAAAAAAAAAGGATACCAAAACAAAACACCAAAGTGTTCAGTAAATAGCTACAACTCACCTGATAATGGTATTTCAATAGCTGCTGCCAAACTCAATACAAAGAAAAACAGGCATATGGTGATCCCTTTTGTGCTTAATAGCATCTCCATCACTCTGCTGTAAACAAGGAGTCCAAACAGAACGAGAGATACCTTATGCTTCCTCTCACTGTCACTTCAAATCAGATGTAAGGATGTGAAATTGAAAGTCTAGTGAGGAGAAGAAACAGCCATATTAGCTTGCAATATTAACTTGGTTCTAACAAGGTTACTAAATTAAAGCAATGCTTCAGGATTTGCAGCTAAATTGCAAATTGCACTAAGTGGTACAATTTCCTTTCCTCTCCTCTCTCCCCAGCCCCTGGCTTCGGGAAGGTCCTCTATTAAATTTCTAACAGAAAAATACATGCACAAAAGTACGAATCCATTAAAGACAGAAGTATAATTATTTTTTGTTTTGCAATTAAAAGTAGCGATGGTTTAAAATCTGGTATACTTGTAATCATTCCAGTTCATAAATTTTTCTAATGAGAGTTGTGCAAGTTGGAAAGTAATGTAACAAATCTAATGAGAGAAATTTGGTACACTAATGACCTTGTTCATAAGTCTCATATGTCTTTTATCTTTCATTTATGTTTAAAAAAGGACGCAATCTAGTTTAGTTCATTAACAAGGACCAGAACATGAAACCCTTGCTTTTCCTCCATAATCCCAGAACTACTATATGTTGGTTTTACACAATCCATTATACATCCTTAGGTTCTGCATTACAAGGCAAAAATGTCAGGTGGCTGCCAAAAGGAGACTTATTCAGCTCTAATGAGCATTTAATTGTAATTCACAGAGGAGTAAAGGAGAGAGAATTCCACAAATGTGGGTGTAAGGAGGATTTCAGTCATCAGCATCATTCACATTATCTCAGCGAAATATTAACCAGTGTGCCTGTGTTTTGTACCTGTGCCTCTTCTCACACATAGCACTTTCGAGACATCAGTCTCAAGAGAATTTAGGCCTCAGTTGTCTAGATAATTTTGCAGGAGCAATTTTTGGAGGCAAGGCCACTATGAGTTCACAAACAGAGCTGTACAACCATCGCAATGTGTTTCCGGACTAAGCCTGGCTCGCACACAGCTCTTGTATCTTTGCACATACCGCCCAGTTAATCCACGGATCAGAAAAGCAATCTGGGGGTCACCAAGAGCAGTTGGCAAGTGGGGGCAGGCAGGAGGTGGGACCTGGGCAGCGCGTTGGGGATGCTCGCCCTTGCCCAGCACAGCTGGCTGCAGCTGGAGCAGAGACAGCGCTGAGCCACGCAGCCAGCACACTCCGGTCCAGGATGGTTTGCTCCTGATGGTTGGTTTTCTGGGCCTCTACAAAACACAGGCGTAAAGCAGAGATTTCCCTTTTACCCGGCGTGCTCCCTCTCGCATCGGCTCTCGGAGATGAGCAACAGGTTGTGCCGTGGCCCTTTCTCCAGAGGCATTAGCAGGATAATTTCTGTTCACTCTGTCACCAGTTCATGAAAACTTCCTGGAAGTTAACATCTTTGAGACCAAAATCCCTGGGTGAAGATTGAAACTGGCCAACGAGGGGACAAGGGACAGACACTATAATCACATAAACCTCATTTGTTTAGAAATGAGGCTAAAAACCAGATGTCTTATAAGTATCTTAGGCCCCAAGTATTCGCTGATGGAAGAAGCTGACTAATCTGCTTAGTCCCTCGCTCCGCAGAGGGGGACGGCACAGAAGGGCACCGGAGGGGATGGGGGACCTGCTGGCTGAGCTGCCACCTCCAGGTTGTGTCTGGCTGCACATCAGGCAGAATCCGGCAACATCAGTAACTTCGGGTTTGTGGCAGTCGGTATTTCCCTCAGTTTGCTTTCTCCTAGCTCTGACTCGTGAGCAACAGACCTTTCCAAACCTCAGACCAATAAAACGTGGGCTGTATCACAGCTGGGGGGGGGGGCCGGGGGGTTACACACAAGCCACAGCTCTACAGCAGCCCCAGCCAGCAGTGACCTGATGGCTGCACAACTTCTGTCACTGCAGGACTGGGCTCTCCCACCCTGCCTCACCTGGTCCCAGCAGACGCTCAGTTCTAGATCTATCTGTGTCATCAACGGTAAAACAGATGCTCTGACAGCAAACCCTCTAGCCACACAATTGCAATTTAGGCTCGTAAAAATCTGACCAGTGTTGCCGCTTGCAAACGGTACATTAGTGGTAGCGAAGCCCTCTTCTCCCCGCATCTGCTGACAGCTCTGGGGACCAGAGCAGCCCCTGTCAGGATGCCAACCGGAGGAAGGGGAGCTAAGATTATGGAAGTGTGCAGCTTGCTAAGGTTGCAGACTGAGAACTAGGAAGTTTCTTTTTATGTGAATGTTACAAAGCATTGCATAGATTCAGATTAAATTCAAGAAAAAACAGGTAAACAGCTTGATTCCTTAACCAAACCTATTAGCTCATACTTCCTTTTTTCTTTTTTTTTCTTGTTAATAAAGTGACAGAGAGCAAAGAAGAAATGTACTAAATAAAAAAGATACCCTTTATCATGTGGTATGGCAGGACTTGCCTCTGCAGGCTGCTGTAATTAGTCGGTCTGTCTAGCGCCTTGCTCTTTTTCCCTGTGTTGAATACTAATGCGGGGGGCTGACAGCACCAGCATTTGGAAGCAGCGAGCACTTGGGGACCGGCGGTGCTGGACTCAAGCACAGCAACTGGATACTTCCAAAGGCCGCTTGGAAATCTCCCTGCAGCTGCATTTAACCTCTGCCATTTTACTCTGTGGCAGTTTCCACAAGGTACAATCCCGGGGCGACGCGAATTAAGCAACAGTATCTTTGCAGAGGTGTTTACCTAGTGATAACCATCCAGCAAGATAAGCCTCCTGTTCGTATGTTATATATATTACCCCTAATAGAGCAGCAGAGGCGTTATGCTGGCTGTGACACCAGTTATTACGGAAGGCTAACAACACTTCATGCACATCTCCCCTGGTGTGCCCCACTCAACCGGTCGTTCCTCTGTGCCCTGTTCTGGACAGTGATGGTCCTCAGCGGACGGGCAGGTGAGACATACGTCCTCCCCACAAGGAGATCTGTGTCAAGCAATTACCCTTATTTAAGGTGATGTATAGACAGGGCTGCCAGGCGTTAGGTGTTTAGTATGGCTGTCACACGTTCGGCTGTCCTAGCAAGCCTCAGGCCCACAGCTCAGCCGAAACTGCAGAGTCCCTGATTAAATCACCGATCTTCCCGCTCATCTCCAGCACCCAAACAACCCCGAGCCCCTTCCTAAATAAGCAATATCAGACAGCCTCCAGACAGCCCATCCATCCCGGCCTTAAACACAGCCGCGTAGCCAAACTTCAGGCAGCACGATCTTTCACTCCTATGATGATTAAACTCAAACCCAAAATCTCTTGTCTTGTGCCAGTTCCTCACAAATGAACAATTTAGCTGCTTAAGTAATTTGGAGAAATAAATGAGGTAGCTGCGCAAGCACTTGGCAGCCACGGGCAGGTTTCGGTCTCACCGGTGCCAAAGCACAACGCTCTCCTGGGGCCTAGTAAGTCCCAGAGAGCAACTGGCAAAACCTTGACCTTGGTAAAAACATCAGCCCTGCCCTCCGAGCCAGCGTGCCGGATCGGGCCCAGAGCTTGCTGTGGACCCCTGCTTTTCCCCAGGAATTCCACATCCTCCTTTGTTCTCACGAGGAGTCAGCTGCAGCATCCCTTGCACCAGGGAGGCGGGCAAAAGATTACCGAAGAAAACCTTTCCTCGGCACAATGAACGAACATGTATGCTACAACAAATGTTACATTTATGATCCCTCCTCTTCCTTTTTCCTTTTCCCCCTCCTCCCTCCATTTCTATCTTAATGTTCTCTTTTCTCCACCTCAGGCTTAAGTCAAGTAATTTGAATTCACTGCAAATACTTATCTGTAGTTCCTTACCTGCAATTCATTATTTACTGTGCTGTTCAGTTAATAGTAAATACTGATTGCTCTAAGGACAGCTCATTTGTTTGTTTAATGAGCTGCCTTTAACTTACAGTGAGCAAATCTTTCAAAATATCAGTACTTCTAAGGAGCGATACAGTTCCAGATTCTTTTTTTGTATACCATTGCTTCCAGAAGCATGTAAGAAAAATATTGGACAACTAAAAAAGGAAAAAAACTTAAATTTCCATTTATCTCATAAACCAAGTGAACAATTTTCCCTATATATAATTACTACATTAACATTGCTCATAAATAGTAGCACAATGACAGCCAAAATCCCCAGATTACTGGTCTACTGCTTCCAAGAGAAATTATATTGCACTACTAAATATGGCATCAATCTCAGCTATTTGGGTCCCTCTTAAAATATGTAAGATTTAGTCCCTGTATAAGTTCTGTGCAGCACAAATATTCATGCAAGTACTGGATTCTCACAGCTTAATACTGGTACATTTCTGAGCTGACCTTTTCATTAGCTAGAATCAGATTTAATTTCTCAGTGACATATACCTTACAAGAGTGTTAAATAAAAGCCATTGGTAATTAGAAATTACAGCCTTCAGGGTGGCCCCAGTTACATAATAATAGAACAAAACTCTGGAAAAAAAATTGCTTCCTGGTATGAGAAATAAAGATTTGGTTATTTAATTACACCATAAAACATGCAAGTTAAGTGACTGTATAGCACGAGAGCTTAATTAAGTTCTCTCACTCTTTCTTGATTACAATCACAGAAGAAGAAAAAAAAAAAACCCATCCACAGCCAAAATGTCCCCCGTCCCAAAACACCAGCAGTCCCTGCTCAGCCAAGGGCGATGGCTGGGTTTTACGCCCAGGTGACAGTCACACTGTGGAGCACATCTCATCTGCCCGCGTCCTGGTGAGTCCCAGACAGAGCGGTCAGGATTCAACCCGGTGAGCACTGGTGCTCCAGAACCGATGCCTCTGCCTCCAGCCCTGCACAGCCTGAGGTCAGCCCACGTCGGCTGGGGAGGTGGCTCCCACCCACGTACCCCTCAGAAGGGAAGCTTCCTGAAGCCCTACCACCTTTGAAGGTCTCTCTGGTGAGGCTGGTTGTGTGAAACCTGGAGAAGGTGAGGCTCAATCAAAGATCAGAGCGAGTGACCTCAGTTGCTGAGGAATTTGAGAGTGGAGGGCAGCAGGGATGCTCCGCCTGCCTGTTTCCACCCTCGTTGCTCCGAGTTGCATGCCCTGGTGGAGGGGACACTGCAGGTGACACCTAAAATGGCAAGACCTTCTACTCAGAAAGCGTTCATCTCTGCCCCAGTGAGCCTCCATGCCCATTTCTCCCCCCTTGCTGCAGAGCCTTCCAGCAAATGGGTGACAAAAAACTCATGAGGCAAGGAAATGTGTTCAGCGTGGGACAAAGTGGTCCCCCAGCAGCTCCCAGAACAGGGGTCACAGTCCGCTGTGGCACACGCTGAGTCCCGGGGGGGGGTGAGGGGGGGCATGCAGGATTAATCACCTCTGCGCTTTTCCATGCAGCAGGTAGGAATACCTCCCTACTTCACTAATTAGCTAAGAAAGGTTGAGATTTATGCTAGTGAAAACTTAAGTGTAATGCTACAGCAACAGCTGTAGTTTATGCAGCTATAGTTCTTCCCCTCTGACCCCCTACCCCCACCCCCAAGTGTTTGGAAAAGATGAGAAGGAATATTCATAAGGACCCATGGTTTTACTTCAGGTGTCAATGTTATACATAGCTTTTCCCCTAAAAGCTTTATGACATCCCAATGTTAGTACCAGGGAGAAGATAACCTTCATTTGACTCTATCCCAACCACCTATTTTTGGATGTTGTCAGTTCTCAGAAAAGCAGCCCATGATGCACATGCTGGAGGTGATTAAAATAATCATCCAAATCAGAAAGATGTTCTTCCTTCCGTGGTAAAATATTTCCAAATAATCTGTAGCACATCGGCATGAAGATTTTTTTAGACACAATTCCACTCTCAGGAGGCTTAGTGAGAGAAGTCTGTGCATTATTTATCTTGCCAAGGACCTTATAATCATTATTGGACAGCACAGTAAAGTAAAAGTTTTCAGTGTAGTTAAACTTCAACATTATTTCACAGAATTTATGTGTTTCAAATATGATTGCAACTGTTATGCCTTCCCAATTTTGTAATCCATCAGGCTTTCAGTTTCTCAAATCACAAAAAAACCTCTAAAAATGTGATAGAATGAATATAAAGAAATATGTACACAAGGCTGTGAAATGTTTTACTGTAACACAAGCAGCAGTAAAACACTCAATGAGATAAACAGTGTAAGTATAGGAATTAATTTCCCTGGGACAAGGTTTTAAGAAATAAGTAGGAATTTGGGGAGACCAGCTTGTCAAGTCCTGGTTTTCTGGAAAAGAAGGCAGACATGGGCCAGGCAGGGCATCTCCCCAGCCAGACAAACACAGCACGGTGATAGCTGGTGCCTGTCCCCGAGCCGGCGGTCTACCATCGCCCAGCTGTGACCGACATCTCACTTTGATGTTTGTGCCAATTGTGTGGAAACTCAATTTCCGCTGTTTCTCTCTGAGATCTACCCTGAGCTGAGTGGAAGCTGAAAAGGTGTACGAGCATTTTCCCTTCCAAGTGCCCAGCCCCAGGAGAAGGCAGCCGGCACCAGCTATCCATCTTTGCAAATTCTCCCTATCTACTCTCAGCTGCTCCCAACAAAATCCTAAAATGCAATTCCCCTTAAGTCTCAGTAGATCACACCCTACGCTTTCAAATCGTTTAAAAGCTAGCTATAAATGGTTAATGATTTCTCTTGGTCATGACTCTGCCTGTATAATGGTACAGCACTGGACAGATTTGATTTAATTTATTTCATACATCTAGTAGCTGAAACACTGTACTACTAAATCACAGAGTACAAGGAGCATATTTCCTAAAGCCTTGCCTGTCTTTTACACACACACAATGACTGAAAACTAAAGAAATGGGGTTTCTAATCAGTACAAATGATCTGCTTGTCAGTAGCTGTCTGCTGGCATTTGCTGACGTGAGCCACCTTCCTAGGACCTGGAGGTGCTTGCTGCCAAAGGATGTAAGGGCTTCAGGTTTTCCTGAAAAAATAAATGGATTCTCTATTGTCATTTCACCAATATGATTCATACAAACTAGATTATCCAAATACTTTTTTTTTCTTTTTTCTTTTTTTCTTTTTTTTTTGCTTACACCTTCCAGCATACTCCATTGGCTGGCTCCTTTCAAGTCAGAAAGAGTTTGGTTTTTAAAAACAGGGCAGAACTGAGCAATGTTTCTGGCAACACATGATGTTTAAACTTAATCAATAATTAGTCAGTACTCATTTTGGTCTAGCTGCTCAACCCATCTAATGTTAACTGGACTTGACTTAACCCAGCAGAGGATCGTTTGTGAACATCAAGTCAAGCAACTCAAATAAAGTTCCCCACTTTTGTGTTTGCTTCCTGTGAAAATTTGTGTGAGCAAGCTTAAGATCTGGAACATTTGACAAAACCACCAACTTAATACAATTTACACAACTGCTGAAAACAAAGTTCATGTCTGCAGCTGTGGATATTCATAATGGAAACCTACTCAAAAAGTAGCAGCCCTGCAAAGACAGTCAGGAGACCAGGTTTGCCAGCCCCAACAGACCAGCTCTGCTGTGAGCTCAAAATGCCTCTGAGCAGCACTTGTAATGAGGACTCAACAGAAAATCCAGCGTGGAAATCAATACCTGGTTTAGCTTTTTCATAACCAAAGAAATAAATGTTAACTGTGAACGGTACATTGTTTATGATGAATAAATACGTCATTAAACTTCAGTTATACCGTTATTGACACGGCACTTACAAGTAAATTGAGATAACCACTGATGGGGTTATTCCTACCATTAGAAGCACATAAACCTGAATACCCTGCAGCCAAATTCCGCCGTTACGGATGTTCTTAAATATGTGAATAAATACAAGCAACTGTATTGATTTAAAGAGAACAACAGTGCTTAATGACGAGCAGGACACCAGGTCACAGTGAAGTCGCTCTGGCTCAGCCCTCCTGACGGGGCAGGCGCAGGTAAGCATCAGAGGGAGTGCAGGAGGATCCTCTCCTGGTAAATACATCCTCCCCACCTCCTAGAGCTGCTTGGGGACTTTCTGAGCCAGATGCTGCATCTAACCTTTGGTCCCTAATAGCTACCAAGGGGCCTTTCTTCCACAAATTTAAGTACCTCTTTCTTTTTTCTTAATTGATGATATACTTTGACCTCCATCACCTGAGAAAATGAGTCCCTCAATATGTACAGTATTAAACTTGCTGCTTAATAGTCTCACTGGCCCTTCCCGACTGTCTACGGGTCCTCCCTTCTGCATCGCTTCTGGTCGTGCAATTCCCTGTATCCCCCCTTCGCAGTCCCGTCACCAGGCTGAATCCTCCCAGAGCACCAGCTTAACCAGAGCATGTGCATGCGGTTGGGTAACTTAGGTGCCCAGTTTGGTCTCAGGCCCTGCTTCTCTGGCCATCCTCACTGCATGTATAATCGTTTTTTCTCCAGTTCATTTTTGGACTGGGTGAACCATGCAGCAACTCTGAGCAGCGGGAGCACTGGGCCACTATAGCAGCTCCTTTAACAGATGAGTTTAGGTTTGTAGAGACAAACTGAGTCTTTCCTTAAGTGGGAACCAGTCCATATCTTTACATTAATCTTCTTCTAGCCTTCTTTCTCTTCTACTGTGTCAGCAATCTCTCTTTCGGGGGAAAATCTGGGTTTAAGACAGTGTACTTGAGCTGTATGTACCACATCCTGCAGCGTAGATTGCTTGTGTAAATGTTTTTCAGACTTCTAAGAAATCTACAATTACCAAATTATCAAGTTTCTAAGGTATCTAAAGTTAAATTAAAAATACCATGATGAAATTTTAGATCATATTTCTTCATTGCACTATAAAGTGACTTTGCGTAATACTTGTACAAGTCACCATAAAATAAGGTTTCTGGCTTTATATATATGCACATTTTGAGATGTTAGAGCAGTCTAATCCTGCCATGTGTATCTGTTGTATCTCCTTTTCTTAAAGGTATGGCCATACATTCATTCATTTTTTGTTAACCAATGAAATCAGAGAAATTATTCCAGCACAAGGAGATAACACTGTAGTAGAGAAATGTTGTGAGCATGGCTTTTTCACAGACTTAAAAATACACAATGACAATCACTTCCCCTTGCTGGTAACAAAACAGCACAGATTTGAGCTTTACAGATACATCTGAAAGCACACCAGCCAGTTAAAAATTAAACTATTGTCTGAGGCTTTTGCCATTATATATTTCCTTGAGATACTACACGCCCTAAATGAGCTTACCACATTTCTAGCTAAAACTAGTTTTATATTAATTGAAATTTTCATCAGCGATTAGCATTTCAGCTCAGAGGTCAAGCATGAAGCATAAAACAAAGTACAGTAGCAACTGGGCTGGATGACTGGAAATGATGGCGTGTCAGCCACGCACAAAGGAAATAAAAGCAGGTTGCAGTTTGTTTTCAGATGAGACTGCTAATGACAGCCTCCTCCGACGGAGGCAATGCAAATTCTTCTGAATTTCAAAATGAATTTGTGGCAAAGGCGCTTTCTTCTCTTGTACACTCATTCTCCCTCTTTCAAAGCACAAAATAATAGCAGAATCGTGAGCTTTCTCATGTTAATAACAACAAACAAATGCATTCTAGTAAAGCAACACCTCCTAGGAGAAATCCTGCCTCACCTTGAAAACCTCTCTTGAAACCCAGCTCATGCCACAGTTACTTTTAGCCATTCCAGCTCCTGCTCTGCAGCTCATGGTTCAGCAGCCACAAAGCCAGGCAGAGCCCTATTGAATTGGAAATGTGGGCAGGGGATCTGCCGGGCATAGCTCCTTGCAGGCCTGGAGTCTAATGAGATTGCTCATTCAGCATAAAGCTCAGTGACAACAGCGTATCCCCCTCCGAAACACATAGGTACGGGCTCCTCGAAAGTCTGCCACGGGAGAAATTTTGCACTCTAGCAGGTAGTAAAGGAGGGTGAAAAGCTACAGCACCCAGCACCTAACGGGCCCCATTTGGGAGCGTGGCGTGCTCGAGGTGCGGGAGCAATCCCAGCACCAGGAAAATCATCTGGCAACAACAGAAACCACTGCAGAGCGGTGAGGCTTCCACTTTGCGTTAGTGATTTTCACAGCATGGGTTTGTGTTTACTTGAGAGTTCCCTGTGCTAGTAGCAAGGTGACAATCTGAAGGGGGGGGGGGGGGAGGTATTTAATTGCAAATGAATTACTTCTATAAACAGCAGAAAACAGCTATTATTCCCACTTGACCCATTAGGGATCATTTTTTCCTGATGCATCCCAGACAGGTGAACTCATTCACCATGTACAACACTGGCAAATAATGTCAAATATCAAAAATCCTAAATCTGAGCCCACTGCTTCATCTGTGCCATGCAAGATGCACACTCACAGCACCTCTCTGCCTCACGGACTCAGGGGAGGCTCAGCATGTTCCCAAGATCCCGAGAGGAAAATCCTGGCAGGCTTCACAACTGAAACCTTAAAACCAAAGAAAAAATAACATCAAAACCAAAGCAAATCTCCTCCTATATCAATGTTATTCTTGTACGTCAGCACAATAGCACTACAAGACAGTGAAAGTCACGGGGACACTGTGCGTTTCTAATTTAAATTGCAGTCAGCAACCCATGACAACGAAGAGTTTCACAGCAAGCAATCTCGTGTACTTTCTGCCTTCCTCCGATTTTTCCTCCTTCTGTGTAATAAAGGAGATTAGCTTTTCTAGCTTTGTGGAGGACCTCACACCACTTGCTTTTCCTGATAAGTCAAGGCCATTAAGCTTCCAACATTTTCCACACTACTAGAGATACAAGGGATTACTTTAAAAAAAAATTAAAAAAAAAAATCCAGTCAAATGTAATGATTTAACCACAGACACTGCATGAAAACATTTAAGGATACAAGTTAAACACCACCCACATCACTGCAGGACAAATTCTGAAATCCTGGCATGCCCTGCCTGGACAGGGAGCACCTCCTCTCAGTTTGGGTATCTTGGTTTGTGTCTACAGCAGGATCCACACTTACCAGTGGGATTTGCACTCTAACAAGGAATAAGTACCAGGGGAATTTACTCAGAGCAGTAAGTGCAACATTGGCCCAGTTTATGCACTAGGAAGTCTAAGCACTAGAGCAAACATGATAGCATGAAAGAGGAATAGATATTTCACCCTGATTCTGCATTTCCTACTTTCCTTGTGTTTACCTTAGATGCTGGAGTCTACAGTAATTTCCTTTTTCCACGAACAACTTTACAGCTAAAAAAAAATAAAACCAATAAGCTTGAAGAAAAACACACACGAAAAAACCCAGCCACATACATGAGACACTCTTCCCTCACCTGTACTCGTAGGAGCTGTTACAATCCCAGCAGAGGTACGAGAGAAACTGAGGGGACAAGATTTTGGCTGGGATCTCCAGGGAGGAAAGAGTTTATAATCTTATGGAAGTGCCTGAAACACCCTTCTAAGCAGCATAATGCTACAATTTATCTGGTCACCATTTTATTTCAATAGCTTGTGTTAGTGGAAATGTTTTGTACTAAGGCTTTCAGGGGAACTGAGTTGTTGATAAGGTGAAGATTATTTCTGAGCATGGGCAGCAGTTTTCTGCACTCGCTTATGTAGTTTTACCATTGTAAGGGAAAAGTGTCGTTGAAAATGCTCCAGATCCAAATGATTTTGTAGCTGTAATAGTTGCTTCTCTCCGTTAATGCCTTTTTTCAGGGCACTGAATCAAAACATCAATCTACACTGAAGACAGTTAGCTGACAATATATTGAATACATCTACTGTAGCTGTGGAAGAAAGGGAAAAGACTTCGTAATTCTGTTTCTCTCTCCCCTGGATCTACACTTATCATCCCTTTCACTACCGGCAAGATGCAGAAAAGCAGCTGTCTGTGACTGCATTATTTTCAGGTGATCACACATGCACATGGTATATTTTAAAGCACAGTTGATCTTTAGAGGTACAATTTGACTCCAACTAGGTGCCTGAGCAGAGAACAACGAGGAAGCAACACATGCGGCAAAACACACTATCTAAACAGTTTAAAAGCCTTGAAAAATGGAAGATTACTCACCTATTTACTAAGTACCTGGAGAAAAATGTATTGAAGGAAATTAGGCAAAACTAAGTCCCTTCTCCCTCAGCTAGCCAACGGGAGTTTGGTAAAGTATCTCTCGAGACCGGACAAGTAGGTTTACAAAAAACTTGGAGGTAGTGACCACTAACTACACGAATGTAATTACATCATTATTTTTCCTTTCTCTTTACTTTGGTGTTTTGCTTTCCATGGCAGCAGTGAAACACATGCACCTAAAGTACACCACCAAATCTTAAGTCTTTGTTCCAAAAGCTGGAGCTGCTGCCTGTTCCCCGTGATATGATTGTATGAACACTGAGCACAAACACACCATATTTTCCCCTATCCCAGTTTTGGAAAAAACTGAAGTCCACCTTGCTGGAAATTAAAGTAAATAAAATTAAATTAGAAGTATAACAAACATATATCAGGAGTGGAAAATTCTGCTTGAACGATCAAAATCTGATAAAGATACATAAAACTGTAAGGAGAATCTTAATGTTGAATACGCAGAACCATGGTCTTCATTACCCATTCTGCCCATAACACAATGTTCTTCAGAACAAGTGTGACTTTTGCTTGCCAGCCCATCTGCAGATGTATTGTACTAATCGATTACATGCACATTGGGGAAAAAGCGCTCTCCATGTCACACACATGAAAACTGTATTATACACTTCATACAGAGCTTCTATAGCATCACACGTGGTGTTCTACCTTTTTCTTAAAAAAAAAAAAAAGGGAGAAATCGTAAATACTATTAGTCATATTGTTTTTCATCTCATTTGTATTGCATCACATGGATAGATCCACTTTATTGCCCTCTAATCATTATCTCACATAACTGATAATGTACATTAGAAAGGCTAACCAGAAAATGGCTGAGAAAACCACAGAGAGGAGTCAGTTATGAAAAAGACAAGAACTGCACAATACCTTTCATACACTTTACTCTTAAATACTCTTACTTAGCTTCTGCTTCTTCAGTGCTTCCCTGCAGCCAGCTGTAAGCCTACAAAGGTCCCCAGAGCACAGGTAAGACTAGATGCATGGCTTCACTCCTTACGGATCTGAGCATTTCAACAGCTCTCCCCAACACATACAAATGCATGGACACCCCACGCTCTTCTTGCTTGTCCGACTCAACTGGTGTGTCCATTAGACTCATCACCTTGGGGCGAGCAACATCATTTATTATGTAGCTGAACTGCATCTGGAAGCCTGATGGATGCTCTTAGGTATTACCTGAAAAAATGTGAAATTATTATTATAAATGCTATTTCATGTTCAATGAATAGCATGAATCCTTTAGAGAGCCAGGTCACAACATGACAGCTCAAGGAGGTGCAAAGGGAACTCTCAGAAATCCTGATATTAAATGCAGAAAACTGCCCACAGCCGGGGCAGCACCCTGGCACAAGGGCACAAGGCCAAACCTGCTGCAGTGGGGAGCCACACGCTTATCTGTAATTTAGCCACTGAATAGTAGAAAAGAACTAATCCTGTACCTACCAAATTCTGTCTTATTCTACGTGGCAGAAAAGCCAATGGGAGCCTTCCTCATTAGACCTTGTACATCTAAAATACTGGTAACAGGAGCTGGCAGGTGATGTATTGACTTCCTTCACACTCCCCTCCCTACTTTTTGGCAACGGTGTAAAACTCCCAGACCTTGAAGCATCTTGATTTTCCAAACAGGCAGAGGAGCAGCTAATGGCTACTAAAGACACTGCAGTGCAAAAATGAAAATTACTTCTGCAATTACAGCACATGCCCTTTGAGCTTTTCCGTCCACTCTCCTTTTTCTCCCTTTATTTAGCTGAAGTTATTTAAAGGACAGATCTCTGTTTAAGCAGCTGCTGCCACAACTAGTCAGCCCAAGCAGCTCTTTTAATTAAATATTTGCTGCTGTGCGAGTTTTTTCTTCCCTCCCTGCTATCCTTGTGGAAAACATTTGTTCTTGCAAAGATAACAGGTCTGCTGAGCAGCCTCTGCCTTCATCTGCAAGGCCTCCTGCACTCCACGCCCCTATAATGATGCAAAGTCTCCACAAAAATTAATTTCGTGATATGCACTGTGACATTTGCTATCAAGGACAACCATCAACAATAAGGAAATGAAACAAAACTTGCTGGGATTTAATAATAATTACTAAGTTTTGTCATTTACATAATTAGACTTTAGCAATAACTATGGCATATCTCTTTTATGGCATGGTAAATTGGCAGAGCACTTCACAAAGTGATTTTTTTTTTTCCTCCTCTGCCTTCTCTCCCATCAATAACTGAAAAGTAAGTCAGGTAAACAATATCAAAACATATACCAAGCAGGTTGGCATAGAGGATGGAAATGGAGATGAGTATCACAATGGGAATAAGAGAATTCTTGAGAAATACAGGTTTCAAGCAGGTTTCTTGGAAATTTCATTCTCCTTGAATTTATTCCCAGTCAGCGGCCAGGTAGAGCAATGCCTCTGTGATGCTTTATGGTATTTCCCAGCCAGGATCAGTGAGGCATTGGGTTTACTCTACCATATATGTTAACAGAATTCTTCACTGTGTTTCTCCCAGCAGAAAACCCTAGGAATAGCATTAAAGGCAACTGGGTTGACCAAATACCAGTAAAGGCTTGACTTTCCCTGGGAAAAGCTGCTTTCCTACTGATGTCTCACAAAGCAGATGTGTGTCTTGGTTCATCTTTACCCAGTCTAAGAGATTCTCACTTATTTCCATACTGGAAACAACAGAACCAACCTAGTGTGAAAAAAACCTATCCATTAGACCCAGTTTGACACTGGAGGTAGAAAAGGTAAAGGAAAAAAAAAATTAAATGCTTTTTGAGCCAAGACGTTTCAACAGTGGGCATGGACACTCGCAGTAGTGCAGAAATGAGAAAGCAACAAGGGCTGAGGCTGAAGGGGTGAAGTGCTGTGAAGCCGCAGAGAGGAGCACAGGACTTGGGCGTGGAAGGAAGGTGGAGAGAGAAAGGTTTCAGGAAAAAAGAGGCAGCAAGAGGAGTACATGAGGAAATTAGACCAGACACCAACAAGCCTGGTACAGCTACATGGTGCCTCGAAGCAGCTGCCGTTAGATGTAGATGAGTGAGTGAACAGATCCTGGGAGAGGGCTGATTCTGTCAAAATAGCAGGGAATGCAGATGAGCGAGGGCTCGGTGCTGTGCAGAGACAAGCAGGGCAGGAGCTTGGGAGAATTTGTGAGGCTGGAGCAGTAACTCACTGGGGAAGAAATGAAAGACAGACTGAGTCTCAAAGCACCAAGCAGGGAACGGGAGACCCCGCAATGGTGACAGCAGTCTGCAGGGAATGGAGAGAAAAGCAGCTCACCGAGGCAGAGCGCGGCAGAGAACTCTTCATTCAACAGAGTATTTCAAACCTGCCTGAACTCTCCAAGCTGAGAGACACAGTGGGAATTTATTTCAAAAATAAAGACTAATAGCACCAAGCAGATTTTTTTTATATATATAAAAATGAGATATATTAAGACAGACAAGATTGTACAAGTTATTCAGTTGCATCAGTAGAGCGGCACAAGAGGACTCAGCCCTCACTTTAATCTACACCACACCGTATCCCTTGAGGTGAGGACAGATGCTCCCAGCTGACATCACCTTCACTGGCAAAAAAAAAAAAATATCTGATCCTCTGTTTCTATGGGAAACCTGTCAAATTCCACTCATGCACCAGATCTCTTCCCTGCCTTTCCAGCTAACAGAAGCAACTAGTAAAGTGAAGCAGGGCTGGGGTTGGGGCCACTCTCTGTTACCTATCTCAGGAAAATCTTTCTTGGGGGGATTTATTAATATGATTTATGTGGTTTACAAACATTAGCAAATAACTGCATTTCAGTGTGTTTCCTGAGAGGAACAGAAAAGGGCAGTATCCCAAGTCCCTCTGCTTCCCTCAGATGCATTTGCCAGTAAAGCTCAGTTCATTAGCACTCTCCAGGGCACCAGGCAGACTCACAGGTCCTTCAAATCGGTGGAGAAATCAGGAAGAGTCTGAGAGCTGTTATAAAATGCCTATTTAGGAGTAGCCATAAATGAAAAAAATTAAAAAGCAGCAAAATCTCCAAGTAGACTCCCACCTCTAACAGACTTCACCAAAATCTGAGCACTATCAGGCTGGAAGTACCGAGGTAAAAACAAACAAGTTTCCTCATCCAGAGGTAATGCCTTCAGCAGCTGCTAATCCAGGTACATGTTAAGTTTCTGTTTCCTAATTTTGCTCCCTTTTCTTTTGTAACAGTGTTTCTAATTTTGCAACATTTGCTTTATTAGAGTGAAAGTTGTTTTCATTCTCAACTTGCCTAATGTTTAAACGGGCTCCTGTGAACTTGTTGAGGACAAGGAATACTGCTTTCACACTCAAAGAAATCAGTGTTTTCCACAAATACTTTAAGCCTCTATAATCCAGGACAAGTTTGGGCATCCCAGGCATTTGGGAGTGGCTCACGCTAGCTGCAAAATCATCTCCAGGGCTGCTACCAGCAAGCTGCTGGCCAGGACGAACCGTCCCAGGCACTGGTGGTTACCTCTAGCACCGCTTCTCCCTCTCGAAAGGGACAATCCAGGACTCCAAAAAACATCCAGACTGGCGCACAGTGCAGCTCATCTGTTCTTAGACCTAATGGACCGCTGTATAGACAGGACCGGTGTTGCAGAACACGTCCTGGTGCAAAGCGGGTTGAGCCTAACCCCAACGCCGGTGTAACATGACAGGTCAGCAGTCTGTAAAACAGCTGAAGGTGAGGCATACGCCCTGAAATATTCCGCTCAAACACACACCTTTACTCTGGGGCTAACCAGCATAATTGAAGAGCCTCTCAGCAGCAATTTAGCAATGAATAGTCAAGAGGGCGGCTTTAAGTTTCATCAGAGGCACTACCTTTGCTCCAGGCTTCGCAGAGATCAAGGGTTGACATGTAACCTGGAGGGAGGAATGACACCGACCCGATTCCAAAGTCATCCCAGGTTTCCTACAGGCAACGGACCCTCCCGTGGGTGCCAGGATCCCAGCGTGGCCACCAGCCCACATATTACACACTCAAACAGGTCTGCCCATAAATGTTTCACTAATCCTGAACCACAGAAAGGCTTAAAATATCTGTCAATCACACTGCCTCCCCGCTGTCCTCCCCGCAGCCCTCGCAACCTTGCTGGGAGGATTGCTATTGAGATCGCCGGCGCTGCCAATGTACTGCGGAAAATTAAACCCCAGCCGTGGAAACAATAGCTATTACAAAGTATGTAATCAGCGGGAGATGGGATGAATGTTTGTAATTCTAAGCCGTAGAAAGCGTTTTTAAAATGCCTTCAGTCTCGTCTGTACTTCTTTAGTGTTTTGCTGCCTAATAGTTGCATTTTATAGCTAGGCCATAATTTTGTTGAGGTACAAACTTTTACAGTATAATGTCAAGCTAAGTACAAACTTCTACAGAATAATGTCAAGCTATGTGGTAAAGTCAAGTAAACATTTGTAGTAATTATATGCCCAGGAGATTTCATAACAGCATAGAATTAACAAGCAGCTCAGTAAATTATATATCACTTGATCTGCAGTTGCTCCATCTCCAGCAAAGAACTCGGCTTTATCTACAGCAACTCTGACACGACATGTCAGCACATGGTGCGAACCTGTCAGGCAGTTATTGTGCACTAATGTTAGTTACCACCTTATCTTGTAATGTTTCTTTTCAAAGAACTAAAGCGCAATTTTCTTGTGCTTTCTTTTAAAGGGAAAACACAATCCCAACCAGTAAAAAGAGTAGCCGTTTTCTTGTACCTTGTGATTTGCACTAGAAATCATTTCCACTTTTCCTGCATTACAGAGCAACCATTCAAAGGGACTAGCTTGATACAAAGGTGACGATAAGTCCTAATTCAAAATGGGTGTCTTGAATCATTTAAATGCTACATGGATAGGCTAAGCAGGGAGATGCAGCCTGCCTGCTGAGAGGAGTGGTGTGCCCAGCCAGCGGGAGCAAGGTTCTTGCTGGAGACATATGTTACTAAAGCAGCCAGTCTGGCACAAAGCTCATTAAGTGCGCTGACAATCATTTTGATAAAGCATAAGCCAAAAGCTACTGCCTCTCCTGTTGAAAACTTAAGGAACGAGAATGGTTCAAAAGATTTCCAATACAGAAAATGCAGATTTTTTTTAATAACTCTTTATAGACTACTTCAGCGATACCAAAGGTACCAGTCGAAGTGACAAACTATCAACTCAATTAGGTATTTGAGCATGGCAATAAATTGCCAAAGCAGCTGCTGCATTTTGGCTCTGAGTTGAGTGCCCTTGAATGTTTGCTAAAGTGATTTCCTACAAAATCTCTATCGCTTGTCAGGCCACTACCTGAAAAGTGTAACACACTTAAAGAACTCGCAGATTCATCACCAGCTAATTCTGTTTTCTGATCAGCACAAAAAAAAAAAAGGGAGACAATGCTCAGGCATCAACTCCTTTCATATTTTACAGCAGTTTTAAGGCAGACTATTTACTGTCCAAGTGAGGCAGCCTGAGCCGCCCGCACGGCACAGCCATGGGGCTCCATGCGGGAGATGTTCCTCCCCTCCGACCCTTCTAGGGCAAATTTGATCCAGCTTCTAATCCTTTTGGTTGCAGGAGCGATGCACTGGAACTGCGTCCCTGAACAGAATTGACCTTATCGCTCATGTATTGTTTTCTTTTACTAAATGACGAATTTATACTGTGCAGACTCTAATACCACAGCCATCTGCCAAAAGGTGTACAAACCATCTATATTGTAACAGAGTCTATTAATATGTATTAAAAGTCACATTACAGTTGACATAAGCCATTTCTGTACATGAATATGAAAAATATGACTATTATATTTAAAACTCTCAACTAATCATGCATCACTGATTTCCTCACTCTGAGTTTATAATTTAAACCTTTAAATGTTTCATAGCAGCCTCATCAAACCAGGATTTCTGATGGCTGTAGAGCTGAGACAGCCCATTACAGTAACAATAAGAAAAAGACAAAAGAAAACAAGTAGGAACCTGTTCTTGGAGGTGGGGTGGCGGGTGGTGGTGGGGGGGGTGTTGGTGGGAAATGGAAGAGTAAAAATGAAATTATTTTTACATCAAAATAGAATTAAAAAAATAATTAAGAATTGCGTGTACCTGCTTCCTTTATTGTTTCATATTATATTGGTCATAGCACAGATATGGTGTGTAACACAAATCTGTCCAAAAGGGTGCTGACGCTTTGCAGACAGAGCAGCTGTGACAGATGACATACACCGAACAGAGATCAGAGGCGACTTCTGTGTAAGCCTATGTCCACAACAGGGCCAGTCCTGGTAAAAGCTGTCTAGATATCAGATCTGATCCAGTCTACTAGTATAGCTTTGCCTTCTGCAGAGTGCAGGAAGTATTCCCTAATTCAGATTTCACTCACGGTTTTAGGGCTTTTACTCAGCCCAGCTTATTTAAACCATGGGACTCAACAGCCTGAAACCTCTGAGCCGCTGAAGCCCAGAGCAGGAGCACAAACTCCCAACTCTCTGCAGGGATGGTTCCCTCCAGGACACCAAGTCCTCCAGGCATTTGACATGATTAAGACCAGTATTTCAAGGGATTTGGCTACTCTGTTCACATTAATACCATAAGCAATCTGTGTGCCCGATCTCTAAGGGTGACTTGAAAATCCCAGAGTGGGTTTTTGGGTTTCTTTTTTTGGTTTGTGTATTCTTCCCAAGTGCTGAGGAAGCACATCCACTTATGAAAGCATTTATTAGACTTGCCAAGCTGTCTTTTTCCCATCCCTGAGTTACCTTGTGGGAATGTTAATCACAGTCATTATACCGTTTATTGTCTATTAAATGCTTACCTTCATTCCCACACACACCCCAACCAAAAAAAACACCAAAATAGGTCAGCAGAGAAAATTAAGAACACAACCCCCAAAACTGGAAGCCATTTAATAAAGAATTATTTCCAGCGATTCAGATCCTTTCCCCACTTGGCCACACTCCTCGTTTCCAAACTATACCAACCACCACTTCATATAATTGTCTTCAAAAGCAATGCTAAGAGAGACAGCAGTGCTCTTCCCCATTACGAAGATGGAAAGCTGAGAGATGGAGCCCGTATTTTTGCAAGCTAATACACAATACAGTAAGGGTACAAGGGTTTCAGGTAGGTGTAGTATCTCAAGTCATTCTGTATTATTCCTAGAATGTGTGCAGGTTCCTTGAGCTCTCCTTGCTTAAAACATGCACACGTAGGTATATATGCATGCATGTAGGTAGGTATAGATGCGTGAATGTGAAAAAGAGACCGAGGTGGACAGCAACAAAGTCCTTCACCTTGACTTGCCCTCACCAGAAGATTTGATTTCAGCCATCAAAAGCAGTGAGGCAAGAGCACTACTGTTCACTGCTGCCTAGTCTCCACCCTCTTGCAATCAGCAACTCTTCTAAGGGAAGATGACAACATCTAAAACAACAAAAGTCAGTATATTTAAGCTCAAAGAGCGGCCATAAGCACCTCTCTTGATTCACAGGTCATAACATGCTCAAATTGGAACATGACTCTCACATAAACTGCACCTTTTCCTTCGGCATCCCTCTCTAAAGGAAGATTTCCTAGAAAAGTGATGTGCAAGAGAGTTTCTACTTTGTCCGAGTTTACCTTCTTGCCTCTCCAAGGCCTTTCTGTGATTAGCAATGCCCTCTGCAGCGCAAGCACAGACCTTTTAAACTGCTTGTCCTGATAAGAGAATATTCCACTGATCTCATCTCATCTCAACAGATCCATGGGACGTCAGGGATTTTGGTAAAACTAGAAAGAATCAAGTGCATTTCCCATTAAAAAAAAAAAAAAAAAAAAAAAGACATACACAAAAATGAACAGGGAACTTGCCTCAAAGTAATTCTGTATTGACTTTGACATACAGAAACCCTCTGTATGTAATAGTGAGCTCTGAAGAAGAAAAATCATTGAAGTGCTTTCCCACTCATGTGTGCTGGCGGAGCCATGGGCTGACTGTGGCTCCTGCCGTGCCTCCCCAGCCAGATCCCGCAAGTGCTGGAATACAAACCTGAGCAACTCCTGTACAAAATCCACTGATAAAAAGACTTCCACATTTGAATTTTGCAGCATGCGGAAAAACAGCCTTTGGGGTCCTGAAACTGCTCCCCATCCAAGCATCTTAAAAGCAGGAGAGATAAGCACCTCGACCTCAAAGGAAACGTTCTTTGTTTCTCTCCATTTTGTAATGTTGACTGTGATAAATCTGTCTCCTGTTTTAATTATCTCAAGAAGATCTTCTAGGAGGACCTGCTTCCTGGTTTAGAGATGCTTCAAAATCTAATGGAGATGATTAAGTAAATGATACAAGTCATTAAAAGGTTCTATTAATCTAACTACCATTTAAATGTTATTCTTCATATTATGTATCTGAACCTCGGTATCTTATTCCATGCTATTCAACTAATATTTCTAGCATGTAAGCCCACAACAAATTAAAGATTTGAAAAAAACACTTATCTTTGTCTGATGTTCACATATCTGCAAGTCTGTAATTTCGGAATAAATCAGTTTGAATGACAGTCACTTACACTGCTGCATCATGAGCAATCTGCTGCTCACAGGGTTTACTCCTCCCGAGACTTGAACTTTCTTCTAACATTGGCTTGATGTGAAGATGACCTTAACTCCAGATGATGGACCTTTAGAGGTCAGAGCATTTAAAGAGAGAGTGACCATGCATTTTGCAAACAATATACCGTTGTGATGTGAGTTGTAGCAAACAACACACCCATTACAGGAGCAAACTACAGCAAAACCCCAGATGACATAAAACACAAGAAGTCTGGTGCCCTGAAGCAGAAGAATTTGAATGAAAGCAAAAACCTGTGAGGAACCTCTGGATTCTCTCATGAGTCCAAATTTTTATCCTGGCTTTTCTTCCAAAGTCACTGAATATTGGAATATAAAATGCTGCCAATAAATTATTGCATTTAGAGTTGAAAGGTGAACTGGGAAAGGGGATGAGGACAACAGACACAAGTTTTTCTAAGGATCTGGAGAACTGCCATATTTCAAGACTGAAATATATTCATTGCTATGTATCTATGAGGTTAAAATTACCTGGAAAATTAATGCATGTGTAGAAGTCCACACTATAAATATATAAAATGTTTCCTCCTTTATTCCAAGTTAATCTCGTGTAGTTTGTGCCCTGCTTCCTTAGGTGACCTAGTACCTACTAGTTTCCAAAGTGGTTCATACGTTATTGCATGCAGCCTACTCAATCTGCCATTTTCTACCCAGGCCACTCTGGTCCACCTAGGCTAACGTTACACCCAGTTTAGTACAACCAAAGCTCTTTAGCTCTTTCCTCAAGCTCCCTGACCTCTCACTCTTGCCATTTCAGATGGGCAATAACCATCTTGATCTGTAATGCCACAGATGATTTGGGAGAACTCACTTGCATCTCAAAATAAAATAAAATAAAAATATCTGCAGCTGTAGCTATGATATGAAAAGGGCAGAAGGCTGGAAAGGGAAAGATCAAGAAAGATGAAAGAGGTGATTTCCTCCTCTAATATAACAGACATTGCCCTTAGCAAAAAATAATGGCAAGTAAGGAATTCAAACATCCTATTACTGCTATCAGGATTTACAAATAAAATACACAACAACATTGTAATCATCCAGCTTTTTGCAGTGTTATGTGAAGCAACTTATAGGACTGAAATATTGCAAGAAAACTAATTTAAAATGAACATGCACTGAAAAACCTTTGGAGAAAAAGCTGGAATAATAAAGAGACATCACTTTATAAATTCAGCATGAGTGGTCTACAGTATTCCATTCACACACCTGAAGGAGCACCTTCACGTAGACTTGCTTTTCTTTCATTTAAGACTTCAAATGTCACAGCCAGTCTGGGTAACCCTAACACAAATAGCATATCAGCTGCAAAAATCTCCCATCTGCTGCCATGCACCAGAGGCACTTGACATTGCACTAAGACAGCTGGGGCACAGGTCCTGCACACACTGCTGGGGCCAGGTTACTCTCTTGCTTTGTCACATGAAGCAGCAGTAGCAAAGCAACACCCTCTGAATTCTCAGAAACCCCCACCCAAACCAAAAAGCAAAAAACCAATTCCTTTTGAATGTATTTCATTGCAGACATTGAAGTTCTTTTCCCTGAAAGGTTCTAAAAATGTAGATAACACATAGGAAATACGTTCAACATCTTCTGAACCACAAAACATAAGATGATGTTGAAGTGGGTTACAGAAGTCCGTTGTATCAGGAGGTAGACTTGAATTTATCCCCAGTATGCCTCCAGATAGATAGGTAATATTGTGATTAATTTTAATATATCAGAATAATGTTTAAATATTAACAACATTCATCCCTAAGTTCATTTGAATTATTAACACTTGATTATCTATTAATTGATTGTATTATTTTTTCATCAAGTGCTGGAGTTTCTCTTTAGGACTATTGCTATTCCAGCTCCTTCCTACCACACTGCAATCACCCATGGTCCTGCTCACGGTAGTAAACACAACACTCAGTAGTGAGAAATTAGCATTCGTATCTCATCTGTGTCAGAAATTTGGACTTGTGAGGAAGCCTGTTTGAGTGAAAAGAAAATGTTTTTTGTTCTAAGGTTGTATCATGAGTGACAACTTAATTTTACTACTCGGCATACTACTGCATACAGACAAAATCCAACCCACCAGAGAACAGCAATCACCTCACCAGGTAAGCGCCTGCTGTATTGCAGATCTGTCATTGTACCAGCTTAACAGTTAGGTTGCTTTTCTTGGTAGCAAAATGTTTAATCATACAGAAAGCAAAATGTGCAGTTTCTTTCAGGGGAGATCATGTACCTGATAAAGAATTCTCTTTAACCGGGATGTGAGGAACTTATTATTTGAAAATGCCCAGGTGCAACATAGCATAAAACTGTAACATCACACCGTATGTGTCATTATAGCTTCAGTGCATTTAGATTATTAAAATGAAACAGTTATTCTCCCAGGATCTTGTGATCATTGCATCCAGCAATCCAAAAGAGATGAACCAAAAATGAGGAATTGCATGGTATTAAGTGCAGTGATGCCAGGGCAGCAGCCTGCTCACTCAGCATCGAGGACTGTGCTAGTGCCAGGCAGAGACCAGGACCCACAAGCAGGACCTGCACTGAGCACTCACTGGTAGCTCTAGTTTTAGGAGGATAGCAAAGGTTATTCATAATAAATGAAAAATAAAATCAACTTTTATACCTTTTTCCCCATCTTAAATCCCTCTGTTTCCAATATGGATTTTCACATCGCTGCTTGTCTACATCAGCAGACCTAAGACCATAGTTGCAGGGACATACAATGACCTACACAACTAATGATTATGGTATTTTGGTGTTAACTAGCAGGGTTTGGTTATGACTGGGTTCTGAGTCAGACTAAGACACAAAGAAGACTTCATATATGCGCATGCAGATTCTGCTCCCGTTCTGTGGAAACATGCCACAAAAATACATATGGCATTCAAATGCAATTTTTATGTAAAATACTTGGGATTAAAGGACAACGGGCAGCCAATGTTTTCAGCACACTCACTTAGAGACAAATAAGAACGCATCGTATCAGAACAAAATCAAATCTGAAGGGGACAATTCAGGACAGAAAGTTGCATGAAAGCTGGCTTGGAAGGAAAAAGGAATAAGATAACTATCCAGACACAAAAAGGGGCTGCGAAGGTGAAAGAGGACACAAATAGCTTTAAGAAAGAAATTGCAAACCCGGTCCCTCTCATCTAGACTACGGTTGTTATATTATGAACATGGCATCCCCTTTACAGCTCCCTGGCCACCACGACACCATACGGCAAATCCCTCTGGCACAGTATGTGCACATGGATGGCCCAGTGCTTCTCTTTCCCTGTCTAACATAACCTTTCTTCTACACATCACATGTTTGAAACATACTGAAAAAGCAGTTATTGAGGACTGGTTCAGCTTTAGGAAGAGGTTAGCCCAAAGCCAAAGTGCATACCAGAAGTCATATAACGTTCATGATGCATATGAGCAGCCATCCATGAGGACACACGATGACATGACGTACAGCTGAGAGCTGCTGAGGAATGAAATGGGCCAGAAGCAATGCTCAGATGACTTTTACACTCGTAAATTAAAATGGTACAAGTAGAGAGAGGAGAGAAGACTTTCTGAGTTACAGCATATTAAAGGCTTACTGACATTGAAGTAATAAGAAATAATGAATATTTAACTTCCAGTTCATATTAAAAAACCTATTAATGTTTTATTTTGTCATCCATAATGAAACAAGAAATTAGGCTAGTGATTCCTAATGATATATATGGGGCACTAGCAAAATTGCTGGACCTAAACAAAGGCTCTCGTTAGTCAGAGCAGGCAGGAGTGGGCAGCCAAGATCCACATCAGTCTGCGTTTCGACTCTGCCAGCTTCATACGCAAGCCAGCGCTTCTCCTGCATTCGATGAAATGTTTGTGAGGCAGAATGTGAGCTCAGAAAAGGACAACGTGGATTACAAATCTCAAATCTGACCTTGTCACTGCAGTCCTTTGCTTTCCCAAATCATTGCCGTGCTTTTAATTAAGGAGATGGTCTTGGACTGTGGGTAGAAATTGAGATCCCAACTCTGACAGACTTTACATGTGATCTTACTGAACCGTTTTGCACCCAGCCGTGATGCAAACTTCTTCTTCCATCTTTTGGACACCTCCTCTATTCATACCATAAATTTTTCAGGATGGGACCTGTGTGTAATGAATATGCTCCCTGGACTTCCCATGGGATAAACATGTCTATTCTAATAACAGTACATTTAAACATGGCCTGAAAGTACTGTTTAAGCCTTATTCTGAAGTGCATTTGTTTCAAATTTGCCAGAAAATCCAGGCTTTTGATTACAAACAAAAGGATGCTTACATCAGCCCTGTACCAGTTCATAAATGTTACACAGAGGTTTAACGGAAGAATTGACAATGCCTGTGAGCCTATAAAAATGATTAATTAAAGTGCACAAAACCCAGGTAATATAAGTAAGTATCCAGGACGTTCAGCAAGGTGAAATTATTGAAATTCAACACTTCGTAAGAGCTGAGCGGGCAACATCGTCTGCTCCTGCGCCGTGCTGTGGGCACACAGCTTCCACGCTCGGCGGGCTTTCCAGTGCGGATGAAATGACACCAGGAAAGC
Organism: Pandion haliaetus; assembly: GCA_013401275.1. NCBI lineage: Eukaryota > Metazoa > Chordata > Aves > Accipitriformes > Pandionidae > Pandion > Pandion haliaetus. The sequence goes on along the minus strand of VYZV01038017.1, from coordinate 151,260 downwards.
AGGATATAAGTGAAAGTGACTGCCACTTGGGTTCCCAACACTCACTGCTGCTCTAAAAACCAGGGAACCAGAGGGACTCAGGACAGACAGAGAAGCTCCGGTCACGGCTGGTCTGGAGGTGACTGGCAGGAGCTAGAAGGCACGTGCAGTAAAACACAACTGAAATAAAATCTGGGACTTTCCTTTCTGGAGGAATCAGCGACAATGACAAAAACCCCAGAAGTTCTCCAGCGATTCCTTCCTCCTGCTTCCCTGCACGGTCTAACAGACATGATAAGGCCACACTGATAGCACGGATACCTGACTCGGTGCAGCGTCCCACCTCCACGGCACACCTCAGACCTCTCCGCCTCCTCACAGGTCTCACCCCGTCCACCCTGCCAAAGGGAGCAAAAATGCTCACTATTTCTTACTCCTTCGGTGCTTTTCCCTCTTCTCGTTCCACCAGGACCCAGTCAACAAAACTGGCACGTCACTGAAGAATGATCCTGACTTGCTGAAAATCCAGGGCACTGTGGATAAGCAAGCCTGGGGGACACGTCTGAATTTCGGATTATAACAATTTTACTAACTTGGGTTCAGCTAATAGAGGTTTTACTGCAGCGTACTTCCCTGCTATACTTCAATCATTTATTACATGACAGGACCTATGAGCGCAGATCTACTTTGCATATACTATTACTTATCAAGAGCATTTAGTAATAAGACCCTCTGGAGAGCGCATTATGAAAGATTATGGACTAATTTGACCAAAGATGTCCCTGGAGAGTACTAGTGCCTCAGTGCAGAAGACACATGACTGCTGCTACAGCCGAAGATAAGTGTCAGGGAAGACTAGTGACAGAGTTAAAGCCTTCTGCTTTGGTTTCTCTATAAAATAAACCGGTCACTAATCCCTAATAATTTAATTTATTTGCATTAATGTACTAGTGAGTCAATATTTGCTTTAGCCTATTGCACAAATAGTTTGAAATGTTTCTTCTAAATCTGGTTCAATTTCATTTCTTAATGCTAAAACACCTATATTTCATAATATATCAGTAGCCTTATTAATATTTCGTGCTTATTACGTAGGCTTAGGCTCACAAGAATCAATTCCAAAGAACAACTTCCACAGGACTCTGGTTAGGGTGCTTAATCTTCCCTTTTGATATATGTAGTGCACCTCTGGTTTGCAATGGATTTATGTCAAGCTGATTTGTTTCTGTTGTCATACGTGGACCTTTATTGTGAGTTAAAAATTTAAAATAAGTGTATCATTATCTCTACAAATAGCATGTTTATTTCCTCTCCATCTTCTTGTGTTTTTTCTCTGCACTTTCTGTCTACAAGGCATAAAGGACAGAGCAATTTTCAAACACAAAGTTTCTGAATTTAATCTAAATTAAGCCCCACGTCCAATTTGATAACAAACCACTGGAATGTAAGTATTCACACTTGGTAAATACTCCATGTTTGTAATTACATACCTAAAAAACATAACGTGATAGTGTTAACTGATGCTTCAGAACAGATTTTTCTACCATCCTATACATAGAATACATCTGATATGTCTACATGTGATTGCTCTGTTTGGCCTTAGGCTAGAAATTAAAGGCTAATCTTTCAAACTACTTCTTCCCATTATGAATGTTTCTACTGGGAAAATTGAACACTTTCTCATTTGAAGATTTTTGAATTCAAGCCATAGAGCTAATAAATATGCCTTCAATTCACTTATTTTCTGGGAGTAACCAACTTGGTTTGTACTGCAACACACATCACCCCTGAATGACTCGTGACTTTGGGAAGTTAAGTTGCTAAACTTCAGAGGACTCTTCCATAGCAATAATCATCTAACAGCCAATTTTTCTCATAGTTCTTTTCCATAGCCTTTCCAGCTGCAACTGAGGCGGAAAAGTATGGTTGGAAACGTCACTCATATTCCCAAGCACTCTGATGTAGCTGGATAAAACAAAAATAAATTCAGATTAATTTCCATGTCTAAGACTGAACAAAGTCACCTTTCTAGAGCCCTGGAGCATCCTTCAAACCTTCCCTTCTGGGAAAGAGTTGGCCATCAGCATGTTCTCCTTTTACAGGAATCAACTCTGAAAATTAGGCTAAGCTTTCCGTATTGCCAGAGCAAATCTGGGGCATCTTTTCCACGAGGACAAACTCGCAGAGCTCATGAAAGCCAACGGGGCCTGTGTACACCCGCGGAGAGCCTGAAACTCTCTGAGAGCGTGTGGCGAGGTGCGACGGCACAGCGACCGCGCCGGCTGCCTCGGCTGCTTCAAAGGCAGTGCTTTGGCGAGGGGCTTGGGAACCCTGTACCACTGATAATTACCATCTAGCTCTCCTCTGCAGGAGGATCCCTGCTGACTTTACTACCAAAAGATGCNAGTAAAAAGACTGTTAAATTCATAAGTTTCTGTGCCTAAAGGGGATCAACTTCACTCTAAAAATATCCCAGGTCGGACATGTTATGGACAGAGCTCTCATAACTCAGGCATCACATCAGACAGCCAAGCTGAATATACACAAATTCCTCACCCGACACACACAACTGTCTTTTCTTTAGCAAGGCAGCCAGCAGCTCTGCTGGCGTACTGCAGAAAAAAATGAGAAGATCCCACCTAACCATAGCTTTTTCTGCATAGCTACATATTCAATTGACTCTGTGCACAGTTTACAGTGAGGGAGTGTGGTTTCAGTCACTGCTTTCATCAAATATGATTTTTTTGCAAATGCAAAAAGCCTGTACAAGGAGGCTTAAAGTTTGCTTTCTGGAAGCAGCAGTGCAAAAAATCCTAATCACACCAACGCTTATGGAAAATAAGGTGAATTCTTTTAGAATAATCAAATTCATAGTCACTGAAATTTCCCCCTCATCTTTTGGTGTTATCTTCTTAGCAATAGGCTTGACCTGGCCTTCCACAGATAAATGGAAAAAAATGATAGATCTAATGGCACAAAAATATCTCCATTAATATGAGAACCTAAATATGCCAGTGTGGAGCATTTTGAAGATAGTTTTATCCTACTGAATCTTGTTATCCAAATGGAGAAATGTCAGCAGTGTATTAAGCAGATAGGAAAGCTAGAAGACTCATTAAGACACATTTAAAATATGAGAACACGCAAAATTGAATATTTTCCAGGATCATTAAAATAAAACTTAATTACAGAATTCAGGTTTATCTGTGTCACCCAATGTCACAATACTTCATGACAGATGATGAGGGGAAAAGGCAAAACATCCCCAACAACTGCATTTAGCATCACAGCAGTATCTGCATTATTCATCATCAGTTGTGCAATGACAGATCCAAAATAATTAGTATTACTCACGTTAAGTTATGCAATTCACCCGTCTAAAAGAGGAGCTGTAAAGAAATGCAAACTAATTATAAGCCAGTCACACGCTCTGCTGCTGATGCATAGCCACCTCAGACCAACACTGCCGCGAGTGCCATCCTGGTGCCTATGCTGGCTGGAAAGCTACAGCAGACCAAACCTCCAGTTTTGAGTAAGGAGAAAGACCAAACCTCATTAATACCATATCACGACCAAAAATGCAGCTATCAAAACAGAAAAGTAAATGAATTCAAAACTCAGGTGTGTACCTTACAGCATAGTCAAACTTCTGACGTTACATTTAAAAACAAAAAAAAAAAAAAAAAAGAGAAAAAAAATCTTTCTTCTTTAATAGTCAAACCTCAAAAACACAGCATCTATATTAGAATAAGACAATTCACCACTATAAATGTCTTTTTTCCTTCTAAAGACAACCGATGTGTACCCATTCCCGCTAGTTAATGTATACATCCAACACAGCAGAACAGCGCTGATCACCAAAATGAGCAGCACGGCACATGTGGGAGTCCTGCCTCGCTCCAGGGAAACGCCAGGGCAGGCAAAAACTCTCACTAAGCCCCTAGATTACCAGAGGTCATTCAGCACTGCCAGACTCAGACCCCAGAGCAAGAAGGACAGCCTCACCATAACCCTATCTTTTCACAAAGGCTGAGAGAAGGAGGTAGAGGAAGAAAACAAATACAGGTTTGGGAGGTTTATCCAGGAGGCAAATAGGGAAAAGCTCAAGATGGGGGGTGGGTGGGTGTGTGTGTGTGTGTAATTTTTTTCCTGTTAATTTTCTTTCAGCTTTCATAGACATGAAAATTTACTCACATCTTACCAGCAGGACAGATTTCTGTTTCATCTTGAGATACAAGCCCTAAAGCATTGTTGAATCGGTTTTCCGAGAGAAAGAATTTACCTGAGGCACAATTGCTCTGCTTATACTTTGTAAAGGAAAATATTGGTTTACCACTGCAAAACACACACCTGTGGAACATAAACCTACATGCTCCACATAAAGACCTGGATTTCAGGGTGGAGATAGACAAGAATACAAGACACTTTAACAGAGACAAAAGGAATCAATACCTGAAATTAGAATCGATTCTGTGATTGGTAAATAGAATATTCCCCTTCTTTCCCAAACTCAGGGCAAATAAGGCCATTATGCAAACTTTGTAAAATAAATCACAGCATTTCTTCTGTTCCATCACACCTAACAGCAGATAGAAAGAAAACTTACACTAATTTCCACACAGCTTCATACACGAGTAGTATGTATTGACACTCATGGCAACATGTATAATATTCATTGACATACATGTCCATTTTCCCCATCACATCCTCTTATCATAACCCAAAACTGTGCTGGGATGTACTCAAGGATTTTGTCCCTCTGCCTCAGATTAGATGAAGTGAGAACTTTATTTGTACTAGCTTCCACAGAACATGCTAGAGAAGAAGAGAGTTCATCCAAGTTTGTTGGGATTTAGATGATGGGATATCAACCTGAATTTATATTTTGATGTTTATGAGAAAATAACTGTACTTTTTTCTTTTCAGGTACATTTTTCTGCCCTCCCCAGTTTCAACCACCGTTAAGCAATGGATTACTTTCCTTCTTCATTCTTCCTTCCTTCTCTCCACCTGCCCCACATAAACTTCTTAACATGAGAGTTTTCCAATAATAAGAATAAAATATGTATATTTTATTTAAATTCCTTTATTCTGAGCTTTCAGAACAACAACCTAGGACACAGTCCCATTAAGTGTGGTATCTCTACAAGCACCTCTGTCTGAAAAGGTAGTTGACATTTACTTTTACTTACTGTCCATTTAGAGCCAAAGGTAGAATGACCACTAAGGTTCCGTGAAAGTTAGCAAGAGATTCATGTTGAATTCAGCAGAGTTTGGAACCCTCTTCCATAAGGAATTGCAAGAGACTATAGCACAGTTTTGATGAATCTTCAAAATCTGGAAGCACATATAACTGGATTCTTCCTGGTTTATTTTTCTCTCAAGGTCCAAAGAAGAAAAATGAATAATTGAACACAGGAAGCAAAAATATATCAGTGCACCCAACCAAATAGAAAAATTCAGTAAAGGTTCCTCAAATAAAGATCAGAAGCTATGAGAAATAACCATGAAAGACACTGCCTTGATGCGCAGCTCTCTCCACTTACTGAAAAGACAGAAAGAAGCGTGCTCCACTCAGGAGGAGGCAAAAAAGGCTGTCAGTCAAACCCTGGCATGTACTACAGCAGCTAAACACGGAGCTCATTAGGCATGAGAACCTGCAAATTACTAGTGGCTTTACCTACCCGCGACAGCTGAGGCTGTTCAAGGTTGCAAATGGTTGTAGTAGGATACTCTAAAAGTCCGATAAATGCTTGAAAGGATCTGCTTTTCAGCAGATGAAGTTAGTGTTTTCTGAAAGGTAGGATCCTAGAGCACCTGAATTTAGGTTTGTCAAAAGTGAAGCACTCCATACCAGTAATATACTTTGTAAAGAAAGTCTGGTGTATTTGGTCAGCAAAGAACTGGCAAAAATCAAATTCCTGTATGACCAAGAAGACAGAAATCTTAAAAGGAATTGTTCCAGTAAAGGCTATTTTGTACATGTTTTAACAAGCAAAAAGCACCGGTCACTTGAGAATAAACTCAGATGTCTCAGCTTTGTACTAGCTCGACATTTGTCACTTCAACTCTGCCTTATCGGCATATTGAGCTATGAAGGGATGTCAGGCATAGCTGTGCCCTAGGAGCTCACAGCTTGCAGGGGAACAGCAGCGAGAGATTGAAAAAGCAGGTTTTATTGAGAGAGAAAAAGAAAGAAAAAATAAAAACAAAACCCACAAAACATCTGGGCTAAGACAGTAATTCAGAAATACTGACTTAATAGGAAAAAAACTCTGATCTTATACCAAGATGTGCTTTAAAGAAGGCTCTGTGATACAAAACAGCAAAGAGAGCAAAGGAAGATGGAGTGATGAGCATAGATACGAAATGCCAACTACAGCCCATGCATCAACAGGTCACAAACATTTCACCAAAGTGGTCTGATGTATCACTGCAATGCCCAAGCCCTGCCTCACACACCATAAACAACACCCTGGGACAAGAAGGCAATATTTCATGTATGCTCCTTTCTGATGACCCCAGTGGTTAACCAGCCATTTGATACCCAAAACCTGCTTTAGATCAGCTTTTAATCAACTCAGAAATTTCAAACCTTCTTAGGGGTAGCCTCGGCGTTCCTCCTCCTCCTCAGGATGGTTGTAGGTGCCTTTGTTGGACCCCGTCCCTCTTCCAGGTCGATGCTACCTCCTTTTGTCCCACCTCACCAGGACCTCAGCAACGGGCTGCAGCTGCAGCACTGCCTCTGCAACACAGAGGAGCTTCTACAAGAAATCATGACTATTTCGGAGAATTTAACCTGAAATGCTCTGCAGATGCAATGAATGGCCATTTAAGTAGTGAGTCATCCTTTCTCAGATCCTTTTAAGGAACTTAGCTGGCACATTTTCAAGGCGTATTTCTTAAGACTTAGTTTTGCAATTTTCAGGGTGATACATCCCAGAGCTGGAAACAGGGATCATATGGCAGCAGAACACATTTGTCCAGGGGAAAGGGTTTAGCACTATATTTTCCTATATGTGGCACTTGCAAAGCCTGATCTTAAAGTATCTGGGTTTGTCCTTCTGCCCTTTATGCAATGAACTCTTCTTTTAAAATAAGTCAGCCTGAACTCAGTCAAGAAAGATTTTTAATTCTATCTTCCCTTACAGCTGAGCAAATTATATTTTAAATATTTTTAAAATGCATCCCCAAACTCAGCTCATTTCTGTCTTTGACTGTCATAGCAATCTCAAGATTTTCCAATGCCCTTCTTTTTTGTTTTTCTCAGTTACCAGCATCCTATGGCTTACATTTGCACTCACTTTTGAGGAGGGTTTCTAGGTGGCTCCCTGTAGCACATAAGTAACTAAAACTACCCAAGTATGATCATTTCCAACAAGTACATACTAGGCTATGATGGCCTCTAACAGAGTTTCTCTTAGCCCAATACGAAAGGTCCTTCTACATGTGCATTTTTCTACACTGAATGTACCCAGGCTGCAAATCTGTGTTACAGAGATGACCAGGATCCCTTCAGGGAGATCTCAAGATTCACCAGAAGACCTTCTACCAACTTATGAGATGTGGCACCTTTTCTTTTTATTAATTTTTCAATCAGTAGATTATTTATGATTATTCTAAATTCTGTAGCCCATGTCAGCGTGCACCTGCCTTTGATACGTCAGCAAATCGCTGTCTCTGTAACTGACTGTTGAGATAATGCCTGTAAGTATTTTTAGCCCTCTTTTCAAATAGGCAATGGGTTGCAGATGGGCGAAAGTGGCAGACTTAAAGACAGAAAAAACCACAACTGAGTCAGAGAAATCTGACAATTCATCTAAACCCAAGGATTTTATCACTGGAAATAAGAAGAAAAGAGATTTGGTCTCATGTCTTGCTCTAAAACAAGCAAATGATGTTATCTAACGCATCCAAATCTCTAATTTGGACAACTCAGCAGGGAACTGAACAACCACCTACACAGAAACAGTCAAAAATAACAATTCATAATAATTTATTAAACTATATCCTTATGTTATGATTACTTGTTGTCAATGAAATGAGGTATGATGACTAGTCCTGGAAGTCTGAAGAGATTAATACCAAAATAATATTCCTATATATACACACAGTAATGGTGCAGGGATTAACACCTCATTAGCCCATAAGGAGCAGGGTGCCAATCTGTGCTTTGGATGTCAGAGCTCACTACACGGTAATATAGAATACAATACTTATTCTTTCTGTCATATATATATAATGTATAAATATATATGATATACATACATGTTCTGTAAAGGACACAACGCACATCAAGAAGATGAATCAATGGCATTAATTAGATATTTTATGACTGAAAATCTTTATTCTTTGCAGGTCAATAACGCTTCAGTACAACACTCTTACCCTTTCACACATACACAGAAAAAATCCCAAATAAATCCATTTCCTTCAAACTTTCTTCTAAAATATTATTCTCTACTTCTTAGTATTTTCACAGAAACATGATCATTTTTTGACTATATTTCTCACCAACTGACAGCACAACTTTCGTTTGCTGCCTCGTGGTACAATCATCCTCCCATCACCAGCATCCTGACTACGACTATCAACTCCTGTGGGATCCAGGGCAGCACTTTTCCATCAGACACAACATTAAATGACAGGTCACTTGATTTGCAAGTGTGAGGATGACTTTGAACAGAAAATGGAGTGAAGAGAAACCGAAGCTCAAGTTAATCCTAATACCAAGCAAACTTTTTTCACTGATTTTTAATACTTACTACAAGAAGGAAAAATAAAGCTTCAGGTCTGGACATTGCCAGCAAACCACAGGGAGTCCAAAGGCTACAGCTCACGATGGGAACTTCAAAAAATATGTCAAAAGCATTAGCGGTTCAGAGGGAGACAAATGACTATGTTTGTATTCAAGCCCATTCACTAAAGAAAGCGTTTAATAATGAGTGGCATCAAGAGCTGGTCTCAGTTTTTCTGAACTGCAAAGCAGAAAGTTTTTCAAGTTCTTTCTTAGTATCGCTATTTCAGTGCTTCCACTAGTGCCTTGACAAGAGTAACATACTGAAACCTTTGATAAAGCCGCTGCTTCCCAAAACACTCTTCTAAAAAGTAAAATGCCTCGATTATCATCTTGAGAACACCAGGGTGAAGTTATCACATATTCAACGGATGCCAGGCTTGCTTTTCAGAGTTTGACTCAGAAATTGCTCAACTACCCGAACTCCCCCCGCAGTGACCCCCAGCTCTCCTCCAGCTTTGCCAAGGGAGGTGCATCATCCCCACCAGTAAGGGCTGACTCTGTCCTCACCCGCCAGCCCTGGGGACAGGGCAGGAGCACCCCAGGGGCGTTGGGGGACCCTGTGTAGACCTCCCCCCTTCCCAGGAATTCACCCACCACACTTGCATATAAAAGCTCAAGCGTAAGCCCTTCAGAGAGAAATTAAAATCCTGTGTAATGAGCAGGGTTTTGGCAAAAACTGCGCATCTTTATTCGGGGGATAAAGGTTATAATGTTGAAATAGATTGGTTTGATGAGAACTTCTTTTTTCCTTGGCAAATGAAAAAAATGCTATTATCTGGGACAGCTTGTTGAGGAAATGAGGCTTTTTGCACTTGTGCAGCCTCTCCCATCTATCCCAACCCCTCAATCGCGGGTGAACAGGGAAGTTTAAAAGGAAAGAAACTCAAACTAGTGCCTCCACTGAGAAAAAGGACATTGAAAATTCTGTTTGAGAGCAGCTGACTGGCAAACCTCAATATATTTACTGGCAAGCCCGTCAGCCTGCGCATAACATAGGCTGTGAGCAGCCCAGTATTATCTCCTGCCTGCTGGGGAAGACAGAAAATGCACGAGCACTGCCCCGTGCAGAGCAATAGGGATTGCAAGTCAGTAGTGAAGCAAATCAGGCTTTTAGGCTCACAGGTTACAGAAAGGCTCGATTTTTAATTACCTGGAGAGAATTACTTTCTCTGTTATTTTGTGCTGTATGGGTATTATTAACTTTTTACATAAATCTGAATCGTAGAAATGTAAACCAAAGCTGGTTAATGAAAAAACCTACCCTGTAAGGACAGAGTAGTTCAACAGATGATCAGAAAGGCCTTTTGCATCATTAATCTGCATGATTTCATGATACTGCCTCGGATAGAATTAAGAAAAATAAGTATTTCTCTAATGTAGGCATGAAGCATCCTTCAAAATGTCTGTCCCTCCCCCAAAACTAGTTTGCCCAGAACAACTGCACAGCAACAAAGACTTACTCAAATTTGAAACTAAATCATTAACCAGAAAGCACTCAGTGGGAAAGCACTTCTTGCCCAGTATAAGACATTTCATAGCCATCACGTCTGTAGCCTACCATTTGTTCGTTAATTTTCAAATGAGGGATTATGAGCACAGACAACGTCCCTTTGTCTTCCAGCGTGGCACACGGAGGATATAACGCTGAGTCCCTTATTAGTGGGTGTCCTCCTCACCCCTCGCTCAGAGGCAGAACTTCTCGTATGACGACAGAAACCACGCAGTGACCTCCAGCCAACGCAAGCTGTCGGGTAACCAGCTAACAAAAAATGTTTATTTCACAGCAGCGTCTTCCAAGCTCTCAGTACGTGCAAAATCCGCCGTGGTAGCATCCCTGCACCCTCACACCTCAGGCCTTTCTGACAGCCCTTCTTCTACATTTATCAAAGCTCCAACCCTCATCAGATGCAGAAATCTACTGAGCACCTGTCAGGTGTCTGCATGCTATGCGGCAGATGATAGAAAAGCCACCCTTTGGAAAAAGCATGCCTATTAAATCTGGAAGTGCGATAACAGTATCGAACTTCTTGAATTTAATGAGGCAACATCACTTAGGGCTGACTCACTAAATGTATATAGAGAAATAATTCCCTTGTAATGAACTCATGCAGCAACTGGCTTTGCCCTTTCTGCATGCTAACGATTAATAAATTCCATCCAAATTATTTCAGGCACGGAGTAGCTGGTATACTGTACTTACCCTTAGCCCTGTATGCAAGGACAAAACAGCAGCTACACTAAAGGGGAAAAGGTGTATTAGGCCACTTAGTAAGAACTCTTTTTCTTCTTTTGCTATTTTCAGACATGATCAGCAATATTTTTGGCAGGATATAAAATGCTAAGCGTGGCAGGGAAGTGTTTAGAAGCAAATGACTTTTTTCAAAGGTAGCAGTGACAAAATATGCAAAGTGAGGTATCTCCAAGAAATATCTGCCTGCCTGGGAATCCCACTTCTACACAGACAAGGAAGACGGTACAGCCAAATGAACAGGTTACTAAACACGGGTTGTCAGTACAATTGAACGATAATCTATCTTAAAGCTACACAGGAATAACTTCTACTGCAACAAATTTTGATCTAGCATGACAGGATGGGTTTTGAGGATATCTGTCAATAGTATAGCAGCATTTAAAGAAAATGCCCAAGTAATTTGTCACATCTCTGTCAAGGCAGGTTCGGGCATGCAAGTCATTCTGTAACGAGACATCAGCTTTCAGAAACTGGAGTTGCAATGACTTTCAAGGCTGAAGTTTCTAACAAGTGGTTGTTTTGGTTAGCCAAGGTATAATTTTGTAAGTCTACTCAGTGTACAAGGGTGGCATGGAAAACGGGAATCCACATGGACACATACCATGCATCCATAATGCATGATTAAATGACTGAGGAGAAAGCAGTGGTCCTTTCAGACAAACATTAACTTCTGCAAACATTTTCCCGTTACTACCCTAAGCACTTGTCATACATGGGAGACATGAGCACTTTGCAAAGCATATGTGGTTTGGGAAGAGAAACGGTCGGCTGATACTAATAAGAGCTGGCACGTTGCCATGGCTCGGGCTGATGAGAAGGGAATTTGTGAACACTGCCTCTGTCGACTCATCACCGGATGGATGCCGTGTGTTTTGTTTGTTCTTTTCTGGAAAAATGTCAGTTCAGTTAATCCAATCAAGGATGGATCAGGGTGTCAGAATCACTTTCCAAACTGTCAGAAAATAAAGCAATTCCTCATCACTTAAAGACTGAGTCACTGTTGCCTCAAGATAAAATATTGTTAATATTAATAATTTGGTTCACAAATCATATCTCTTTATGCAATCACTTTCCTTTTCAAAATCTTCCTAGTTACCACAGACTACATTCAGAGAAAATTGTAATTCCAATTTCTAGTCTGATCATCATCATAGTTTTTATTAACTTAGTATTTTACCTGATAAGAAAACAAAAAAAAAAAAAAGATTTTTGGGGCTTTGTTTCCTATTGTTCTCCTTCAGCTGACTCTTTTGGTTTTGCCCCACTGACTTCATTAGGGTCCTCACACATTAGGAGTGTTATTTATGTGAACTGGCCTCAGGACTTTTCCAAAATAAATGCCAGTGGTAAATTAATTCTTTAATCCTCTTTATGCCACAGGATGCAAATCTGTACACATAACATCTGCTTATCTACTTTTTGCTATTAATTATTACATTTTTAATCACTTTCCATTCTCTAGCATTTACTTATGCTATTCTGTCAAAGAATGAATTTAGAAAAGGAATTCAATAGCTCAGTCGCTTTCAGATAATTAATTTATCTTTTCATTTCATGGTGGGTACTGTGGTGTTTGGGGTTTTTTTTTTTAAGTAATTTCCTTTATTCCAAAGTACAGAACTGTATGCACACTGTTATCAAATCTGCCTCAGAAATACCTTACTGGACAGTGGCATTGCAGAAAAGGTGAGTGTTCTTCACAGCAGAATGAAATACATTAACGTTCAAGTCTATGGGGGCAGGACTTGGAAAGAGAATAAACTACTAAAACATAACAAAAAATAAGCTATATTTTTTCAAGATAATCTTATAATGCATGGTTTATCACACCTTTTTAATAAATTTATTATACTTACCATACATTTATTCTTCTAATACTCTCTACTATTCTGTGTTACAGTGGACATCAGAGTACAGCACTATACTGCACACTGTCCGAATTGATAACTAATATTGCAACCAAAGCATTAATGTATTGCATCCATATTTATATATAGTGTTGTGGTAAAACCTCAAGATTGTACACATTTTTTCCCCACACATAAAACCCCTCACAAAACAAGCCATGCATTTTAAGAGCTCATTTTGGTAACAACTTTCCCTTTCAAAAATTGGCCCAAATCTAATTTTTATTATCTCATCAAACCAGAGCATTGGAAAGGACTTCAGGAAGTCACCTAGTCTGTTGGCGGACTCAACCACAGCTCTATCATTCCTGGATGTACCCACCGAGGGACTGCTCCTTCCCAGCAGCTGGAGCCTCAGCGGCCGCCCCGGCAGCCTCAGGCAGGGCTTGCTGGCTTGGTCACCGGCTAGTGTCTCTCCAATGTCCATCCTCACTCATTCATGCCACAGTTTTGGCCTTCCTCTCTATCCACAATGGCAACTGGGCTCTTTACATTTGCCTTTTCTACATCTGATGACTTGCTTTTCCCCCATCACACTTCTCAGGGGTTTTTTTTGTATTTTTTTTTTTTTAAAAAGTGAACACTCTCTCAAAGTTTTGGTTTTTAGGGTAGATCCTTTTGACTCATTTCAACCAAAATGGACCTGCATTTCCCCAGGATGAAGACTAGCAAAAATACATTGGTTTCTTGTGCACATAATATAAACCCTTAAGCTCTTTTCCTCGAAGTGCTCTGCGTCCCTTCCCCTCCAAACTCAGTACAAGATGCCTCCTGCCTCAAGGACATCCCCTTGCCACCGTCATGAAAACACCATCATGCTGTTATCGAGCTATAAGCCTCAAAATATCCCAATGCACACCAACTTGGGAGATATTTGACAGCTTAACCCTCCCCACCCCTCTAACGCCCACGTGTCAGATGCTCAGACTCCCAAAAGACCAACTCCCCGTCACTCTCTTTCCTACTGCTGTTAGACTTGAGATGCACCATCTCAGAGTGACTAACCATCACCTAAGCAAGGCTGCTGGAGCGGGACATTCCCTGCCAGAGCAAGGCTCAGACACCAGGACCGCAAAAACATGCTGAAAACTCAGCCGGGAAGGAAATGCAATTGGAGAACATAACCACAACCGCGGTGCGCGTACAGAAACCATATTAATGCTGTATGGTTAACATGGTTTCGGTGAGTAATACAAAAATAAGAATCTTCAAGTCTTCCGGTTCAACTAATGAAGACTAATTAAGCAATAAGAAATACTTCATATAAATCTTAATGAGTTTTTCTAACCCTTCATTAGTTGAATTAACTGTAATTAATCAAAAAAATAAAGCTGGTCATTTACTAAAGAACCTTTTCCTTTTGATGACAAGATCCCCTCTTCCTACCTTTCCTGCAAAAAGGGATGTAAAAGATAAAGGGAAACATTGGTCCATTACCTAATAGGGAAAGAATAGCAAATCACATTCCACATATAAAAGGTTGGCATAGTCAATGCCTTTTTTTCCTTATGTCTTCACAAAAAGATGTTTTACAGTGACCAGACTCTCAATATAATTCATTTTAACTAGGAGCTTGGAACACAAGCTGAGAGAGAGTTAAAGACTGCGTGGGTAAGATACATCTAAGTCATTAAGGATTAAATTTATTTTGAAATACTTCAGGTATTAGGTGAAGTTTTCTTTAAACTATTAGTAATTACTTTTTAGTACTTTCAGGGAACGGCTGAGATCCCAGAGGGTAAGAGATGGTCAAACACAGCAGCTATTATTAGAAATGGGAAAGAGGAACACCACACAGTCTAGATTCAGTACATAGAAAGACCCAGGAACAAATGATTAAACAATGAAATTATAAGCACCCGGAGGAATATAAAGTGAGAAGAAACTGCCAAAATATATTTGTGAAGAACTAATCATGTCAACCCAGTCTTACTTTTTTTTTTAATCAGGATAATTACCCTATCATAAGAAGGAATTAGATGTGATACATTTTGAATAGACAAACATATTCCTCTATCACAGTAAAGCAGATTTACCAACTTCTTATTTTAGACTAACAATAAACATATTCAAAGAACAGTTTTCAAGTGTCCACTTCCAAATTGAGGGAACCCACCAGTGTATCTCCATAGGTCTTTGCACCTGGTCCTTTACTTTTATGAGCAACTTAGGCCACATGTAGTGTGGAGGATCTGCAAGCACTCTGGAGGATAGCACTAGCATAGCAAATTATCTCAGCACATTGGGAAAAAAAAACCCAAACATCTGAAACCATGAAGATAGTTTAATAAAAAGATAGGCAAAGTCCTACCTACTTTGGAAATAATCAAGTGCAAATTTTAAAATGGCTTTATCAGGTAGGTAGCAATAGAGAGAGAAGAGGGAGGGTAGCAAGGATAAAACCTAACCATGAGTCAGCAACGCGAGTCTGCTGCCAGAGAGACAAGGGGTGTTTGGGGAAATATTAACAGATGTTAACCACAGGACACAGGAGGTAATTATTCATATGAGATTTAGAAAACATGACCTAGAAAGAAGGGTATCTGTTCACTCCATAAAGAGAGAGGACCAAAAAGTAGGTATAGCAGCAATATTGCAATACATAACAGGTTTTAATTAAGAAAACTACAATCACTTGTATTTCATGAGCATGAGTAGTGACTGCGTTAATTCACAGAAAGGAAAATTAAGGACAGATATTAAAAAAAGCTTTCTGAGCTATACAGATAGTTAATCATTTTAATATGTTATCTCCAAGACGGCTGCTGGGACCCATCACTGGAAGCTTCTAAAAAGACCTCAACACAAGCATCTCTCCTGGAGGCAGGCTATGTAGTGTGGTCCAGCGGGCTGAACTGGATGACCCCCTAAGATCTTGTGCCGGATTTGCATTCTAACACTTTCAGCGTCAAAAAGCAAGAAATATCCTCTAGAAACGTTATCTCCTCTGAAACAGGGTAAAAGAATCATTTAATTTGGCACAGCTGACTACCACTGCCCAGTACAGCACCAGTTTCATATTATCTTTCTTTTAAAATTTGTATTACATACTTGCAAGTCAGATCAAATACGTACAATTAGCTATCAATACTTGAGAGTTTGGAAAGAATCAGTCCACAAAGGCACCTCTTTAACCCAGTGCTGCCAATTTTATCTTTTCCTAAGAAACACAATCAAATAAAACCAAAATAGAAAAAGCTACCTTGTCACACTTCTGTTTAACACTCCTGTGTACATTGGTTTCTTAACATGGTCTACTCAATATTATCTTTAGGGAAAAGCCGTTCAGGCAGAAGGGGGTGGCATGTAATATACTTCCTTCATTGTGATGGTTTGTATTACATATTCTTATTCATTTTTCTTAATTTACTATGCATTTGGTAGTCCCATGCAGTACTTTGCAGGAAAGCTTATTTCAGCATCAAAACAGAATTTTATATTTCAATTTACTGAAGTAGTAAACGAGCTTTGCTGATGCTGAATTTATTTTAGCTTTGTATTTTTCTGTGATTTTATTAACTCATTTATATATACCTGGATTATAGTCTCTTGCCAATCTATTTTCTCAGTGTCTACAAGTGTGTAGTAATATAGCAGATATATTTGAAATAATAGGAATAACAAAAGTAGTATTATGCACAATTATAGCTAGTAGCACTCAAAATCAGACATTGTTAATAATAAATGACAATATTATATAAAAGAAATACCATCTGAAAACTGATTTTACACGGCATATTAAAGACTTGATGGCTCAGGAGATGGATAATAGAATAAAAAGCCTTTCATCTCAAGGTCATCAATTCAAATACAAGTCAGACTGATAGTAACTGAAAGCCATTTGATGAGAGCTCTAATGAACCTAGTCTCGTTACTAAAAATTTAAGAATAGCCTTAGCATTTAGCCCTTTCTCCTGCCTCTGACAGCAGTCAATACAGAAATCATAGAGAGTATGGAGGAGCAGATCTCATTCGGCTGGTAGTTGTATTTCCCTTGTTATATGCTGCCAGTCCCAGGCTATCGCTATTTTAGCAACTTCCCAGCAGGTACCCGTTTGTTCTGTTCCAAAATTCAACATCCTCAGTGCTGCTGTGTCTTTTATTGCTTGGTGGGTTGAAAAACAGAACTGGGCTTTCAGCTCCCTGAGTGCCCACTTCACGTGATGCATAGGCAACACTCAGGTCATTTGTCTGAGCCATAACATTGTGGTACATTAATGCATTACCTTTATTTGCTATCTTGCTATTTTTCTGGTATGTATTAAATAATGTACCAAAGGAAACCAATGCACTGGGGAAGAGAAGACTCCCTATGCAAACTAGAGCAACTGTTCAGCTAGCCTCACATTAGCCAGCAAATAAAGCAAACCACATATTTCATGACTTGACAAGGAAACTCAAAATCTTCTCAAATAAAACCCCTGGTATAATTTCCTTTGTTCCAGTATAATGCCTACATAATTTACTGTTGGCTACATTATTAACATGATTCAAAGCACTGATAAGAAACCCAGTGATGTTGTCCTTTTGTTTGCCTTTTTATGCTGAATGAGATTTTTATTTAAAAATAAAAAATAACAAAAAAAGAATCTTTAGCGATTCTCCAAAAAAGCATCCCAGAAGAAATTTTGCTTTTGTATCTTTCATAGGCAAAGCTCAGCGTTTGCACATGCACACTAACACCTACAAATACCTGTTTGCTGGTATAAATGGGGACACACAGAAGCATCAGTGTGATATATAGTAAAAGGACAAGTGTTCGCCATAATCTCTATTTAGAACCCATAGATTCCCTTTTGAACTGAGGCACCCAGACAACCTCCCCAGGTCCTTTCCAGCCTCAGTTATTTTAAGATTCTAAAAATTAACCACCTCACAACTCCTGTAAACTCCATCTTCAGTAGAACCTGGATTTAGGAAAGCCATTTTGTTTTTTCAGAAGTGACTAAAGGATTCATTTTAAAGGTACCTAGGTACCTAAAGACGCAGTTTACAACCAGCATGGGTTTACGATGTCTGGGTAATCAATTCCCTTAATGCAATTTTTCCCCAGCATAGCGTAAGTGCCTAATAACCACTATAAACCCAGCTCTTACCCAGGGGAGACAGCAGAAATCCCCAAACTCTCACTCTTCTGCTGTGTCTCTAGATATGCCTCAGCACCTACTCTTCCACTACTAAAACCCTGTTGACGCCCATATTTCAGTGCTGAACTTGATCATTTATTCCTAAATCCTGATAATCTCATGATATTTATAACCCACAGCTCAGCAGGATTTTCAGATACATGGGAACAGCCCCATCATGCCACACAGCAGCGGTTTGGTGAAAATTCATCTCCAGTTTCAGGAGAGAGAATTTGCTGGTGATGATACACACAAACATGAGCTTCACCCAAAAGCTTCAACTTTATGGAAGCTCTTCATATGATGGAGGCTGTATAAATTTTCGAACCCCCATCAGCCCAAGATGCGCGTGCCTCTGGTGTCATTGTGCAGCCTGCAGCGCTGGATTGCTAACCTGATTTTTCCTCGCAAGTGGTCAGGATTTAACCAACTCTCATTACCTGCAGTTAAAGCAGTTAAAGCTAGAGATCGCTTTGTTTCAGCAAAGAGCTACCCTCTGGCTTGCAACACCAAATGGTCCTCTTGCTCATGTCTGTCCAGAAGACTAACTGTCAAAAGTGCAGAAATATGGATTTAAGTGGATTTGGGAGTGTGGAAAAATCCTGAATCCATCAGTTAAGGTCATTAGCTCATGTGACACACCTCACTGAAGTCAATTTTCGAGGATAAGCATGTGACAATCTGACTGGAGGAATTCTCCTTTAATGCATTATTAATTCATTTATTATCACAGTTATTATAATCTTTATGCAGGGCACTGAAGCTCAATTTGTTCTATATCAGCTAATGTTTTTAATGAGCCCTTTCTTCTCCTCAGGATGGGAGTTTCCTTAACCAGTTATCTAGCTTTTAAGCAAGTAGAAAATGGCATGACGGTGTATCCTCTTTATAAACACACCTTCACATATCATGCCCTGAATTTTAAGTGAAAACAAATGAGTACTAAGTTTCACATTGCCAAATATCTTTTAAAAGGTAATAGAGTCACGAACTCTAAATATAGGAACTTCATCACACAGCTAAACACAATGAAATCTTAATTAAAATTCCTCTATCTGACAAAGAGGAGAAATACATTTAAACAAAAAGATCCTGTGTAAATGCAGTTATTTGTGGGGGAGACATTGGAGCACATATTAACTTAAGTCTGAAGCCCCATCTGAATGGCTTTGGGTTCATTCTCTGGTCACGCAGGGCAAAGAGGTTGCGAGGCTGATCCCTGCACCGACAAACTCATTCAGTTGGAGAGGAAACGGCATATTAACTAGAAAAGTATGTGTACTTAAAGTTGTGAACCAAAGGGAAGAAAATAGCACATTTCCCAAACATACACATTTCTGACACACTGAGGGCCAAGCATCCAGCTGGTTATAAAGGCTGCATCACTTTGCAACCTTTTAAAGGAGAAGGTCATGGTATTTAAAAGATGTGTAGATGTGGCACTTGGGGACATGGTTTAGAGGTGGACTTGGCAGTGTTACATTTATAGCTGGACTCAATGATCTTAAGGGTCTTTTCCAAGCTAAATGATTCTATAATTCTAGATAGAAATCTGCTCAAGTCTACACTCGGGATGTTATGCCTACGTTTCCAGTATTTCTCCCGTGAAATGGAATAGCTCAGCCCATGGGATACTCTCACAGAGAATACAGAGAAGGTTTTTGGGGGGGGGGGGGGGTTTTTGATTTTTT